>WTSP01019120.1:0-17223 GCA_025331215.1 Actenoides lindsayi | reverse complement strand
AAACACAGAAAAAAGGAACGAGTCCGGAGAGGGCGCGTGGGCGGGGGGGGGGGGGGGCGGGGGGGGGTCGGGGGGGGGGGGGGGTCAGAAGCTGCTGCAAGGGAGACCCAGGCTGAGATACCAGGTATCCAGTCCCTAACACCTCTAGACTGAATGAGCTCACCACTTGAAGTGGTAAGCCTTTATATGAGCTAACATACATTGCTTAATTGTTTAATTCTTTTCTTTAAGCTCTTCTTAAGAAGCATTCTTCTCTCGAGGCAAAAATTTTAGTACTACTACTGGCCAAGTTCATTAATGACATCTGCCCAAACACACATGGAGCTCCTAGATAAGTCCCTGTACTCGACAGGGTATCAGAGTCCTCACCTTGGGCAAGGAGGGAACTCTGTACTTTATTATCTTGATAGAGAATTCCATAAAGGCCAACGCTTGGGGTGGTGCGAAGGGCAAATGTGCAGCTAGCTCCATACCTGTACCCTAATCTGAATCACAGACTGTAAGGGAGGGAGTCAGCTATATAAAATGTTGATAGAATAGTACTCCAGATCCTACAAAACTTGCATTTAAACAGAGCTTTGCTTGTTACTCAAACCCCGGACTAAGACACACTTCACTAAAATTCTAAGCATTTGCCTCTGCTGTTGGTTCAGGTTACGTTGTTGGGGTTTTTTAAGTTTTAGTTACTTGGCATATACTAGAGACAAACCAATATAATTTGAGATGTGCTAAAATACATATTCCACACGACTGAGCTTTATAGAGCTATGTGAGTGAATGCTGTGATTTGCTGTTAAAGAAACATTTCTCCTTTTAACTCTTGTCTATCAGGATGAAAAGGAGATACCACAAGGCAGTTCTGGTTTTTTGTTCTCTCTGGAGAGGTGAAAAAAGTTACAGCAGCTGCATTATCTAAGAGTGGACAACTCTAAATTTGGGACTCACTTTTGCAGACTGAAACCATATAGAGGCAGACTCATTATCAAGGATAAAGGTGATAAAGGCAGGCTGAGCTTACTGTACCCACTGTCCCCTGCAACAAAGCCTGGGACCCACCCACACAGAGTCAGCTCAAGTCCAAGGAGCTACAGAGCTACCTCACAAAATCCATCTTTCTCCCATCTTTCTTGGGGGAACGATGTAATTTTGCAAATGCCTGGAATTGTTTCAGTAAACCTATATAAACTATTGGGAGTCAAATGCTAAATTAAGTCTGTCTTCACTTGTCCAGTTTGTGACTGTACTAACACCAACAGTTTTTCTTAATACCGGTAGCTATTCTACTAGGTAGACTTCACAAGCTAAATTTTTAAAACACATTAAAAAAAAAAACAAACCACATTTTAAAACACACTACTCCTGTTATTGTAAACTGCATTTCACAATTTCTTTTGGACTTCTGCAACATTCTCCACCAGTTATCCAAGCAAACCTTTGAAAGACTTGAACCATTATACTGAGAGTTTCAAAGTAACTGATGTCTGCCTTCATTAAGATAATTAAGGAAGAAAAGAAAAGATTGCTTCAATATGGACTTAAGTGAACACTTGTATGTAACTGGAACTTGGTATTTTTTATTGTTTTATTAATAATTATTAAACCTTATATTGGTCCTGCTTCATTTGAATACATTTCAAAAATGCCCAACTTCAGTGAAGCAAACATGAGAAATTCAGCCTTTTCTGATCTTGACACCTAAATGGCCTTCAAGTTTAAGAGCACAGGAGAAGAGAAAATATATAAATACAACCAGTTTCATACCTTACTGGAGAGCTGTGTCTCAGCTACAGATTATGTTTTATATATATATATAAAAACATAATTTACAGATTATATTTCTGTGAAGAACAATCTGCCCCTGCAACCAGTTACTCCAAAAGCAAAGAGATCCTACGCTGCAAGTCTGCGTGTTTCAGACTCAAATTCTACCGATAGATTTACCTTTTGCCGAGTATCTTTTGCCAACAGTTCTAGATGGAAGAACACCAAATACCGAACTGTTTCAGTATCAGCACACCACCCAATTTCCAGGCATATATATTCTTTTCAGTATTGATATTATTTTTAATTCTATTTTGTGACTGAAAGCTGTACTAAGAATAGCACAGAAGATTAATACAAAGCTTATCTAGAGATGGAGACTTCATGTTTGTTTGGTAGCAGTATTAAGACAAATAATGACCTCCCAAATCCTCTTACTCATCCAAAAAGCAAGCCCTTTTCTTAGAAGTTGATGTTATCAGTTGTTAATAGGCTAACTCTTCCTCAGTGCTGCTAATAGTCATTTTGGTGACTTATCAGCTTGCATTCGGCCTCATCAGCATTAAAATCAGCATTAAAAAATACCAGTTGGCACTTGGGGTTAACACTGCCGTGGTCCTAGTAGAGTTGAGGCTCAGCAGGGGCCAGGGGGGGAGGAAAAAAAGGCAAAAAAAAATACTATTTTTTCCATCTCTACTGCTACCAACTGACCCAAGATTCTCTTAGCAAGCAGGTTGAATTTGCCTGTAGAAGAAGGATTCCGACAGAGAAGGCTTCATATTTAAAGCTCTGTAAATTGAAAAATATTACCCATTTTCAGTCTTTTATTTTCCAGCTTACCCAGCATTTAGGAAGTATGCTGTCTGCTTCAGTGGATATATCTTCTCTCTCAGCAAAGACAGTCACAGAAGATTTCTGGGTGTTTAAGTCTATGTATTTTTACACAAATTCTAATCATTAGATTAATCATGAACGCTACTACATTTATGAGCCTGAAAAGCTTCGGTTGGCATGACTGAACTAATTGCAAAACGAAATTACAGACTTGTGACTTATCATAAGTGTGAGATCCTTCCCCCACTTCCATATCCAGAATTGATTTTAAAAGAATCGTGGCAGACCTTGTGGCTCCAGCATCCATAAATTTAAAAAAAACAAAACACACACACCAAAACACACAGAAGCATTGCAAGACACCTCTATTTAAATAGTCCTCACTGTTTAGCTCCAACCTCTAATTACTTAATTTCTTGGGGTTTTTTGTTTGGTTTTTTTTTCACTCCTTGAAGTGTCTTTTGAACACAGGCTTTTGTCCTCAGCAATTAATGCATTTTTTAACTCTTGAAAGTGTGGGGGGGAAATCAAACTTAAAATAAGACTGTGGGAGGAAGAAAAAATCTTGTCTTACACCTGCCTCCTCCAGGATCCTTGCTCATGTTAGCCTAGTGTGGGACCCAAGCACCACAAGGCAGAACATACCTCAAATAGCAAGAGTTTCAAAGCGACACGTTCCCCCGCTCACGTTGCCAACACTTCTTTGGTGCAGACGCTGTTATCTCTGTGCTAATAAAACAAAACCACTTCACTGGAAAATAGCAGTGCACCAAGTCCTACGGTGCTTTTGCAGGACGATCTTCACTTGCACAATTTTGTCAGAGGCCAGACTCTACAGCAATCGTTCTGAAGCCAGAACCTGATCTTTGACCCGCAGCAGCGGCAGCAAGTCCTCCTGAAAGCACTTGTGGGACTGCGAGGGAGGGTGCTGATGTAAAGGGACAAGAGCTGGACACCAAATTCAGATAAAAGCTTCCTCTTAAGCTTTGCCTGTTCTGAGCAAGCTTGCCTCATTAAGAAAGAAGCAGGAAATGTTGTTTCATCTACTCAGTATGAAAATGTGTCTTTCCAGGATAAGATCTGCCCTTTCAGGTTTTCCAAAAGTTGTAAGCTTTTAATCTTTCCCACTTGAAGAATAATGAGAAACCGGGTTTGACAAGAAGAAAATTAATTTTATTCATGATCAAGTTTTATTAAATGAGTAAAGAGAAAAAAAAACCCAACCAACCCAGAACCTTTCAGTATCAGCTTTAAAAAGGTGGACCTCATCCAGACTATTTCAGAATCAAACAAAAACCACTCTCCAAAAGCCTCACACAATGTTTCCACTAATACACATTCTCATTTGGAAGACTCTCAGCTTTTTTCCTAGTTCAATTTCTGCTAAACTCTTCACTTTGAAATGAACCTATTCATATCAAAAAGCTTGTTCTGAAAGAAGTCACACCAGAACAGTTGCAAAGTCAGACCCTGACCTGCCATCAGAATTAAATAAGTTGGGTAAACCTAGCTGGACTGAAAGCAACCCACTGAAGGCAACTAATCATCACTGTAATGTAACAAAATTAAATGAGTTGCCTAAGGAATCATTTCAGGAGGGAGGATGTCAGCAAATAACTTGGATTATCAATCGCTTTCATTACCCTAACACCTCCTTTGTATTAAACAGCACTCAAAGGCATTGATTATTTATAGTTTTCCTCAGGCTCAGACTTCCTTGCAGCTATCTCCTGAAGATTTATCTGTAGAACTATCTCCATGCCTTGCCATGTGCCAAGCACGAGTCTCTCGCTTCACTTTCAGGCAGCCCTCTCTGACACCTATTAGCAGAACCCTGTGCCCACGTCCAAGCTATTTCACAAAGATGGAGGCATCAAGGAATTAAAAATAAATAAATAATAAAAACAAAAATCAATTTCACAAAACAACGCAAGAGTTGCTTGCCAAATTCTGGAATAATTTTGATTTTCATCTCCAGCAAAACAGGGACAAGATACCCGATTCTGCTTTGCTTGGAATAGATAAAGCCTCTGACTTGAAAAACCTGAATGCCTGTCTATACATTGAGATTTATAAATTACTAGAACAACTGGCAGAGCTCCTCTAGAAACACCAAAACACCTATTTTTGAAGATATCATCATACAAGTAATGCCTCATTACTTTAGGCATAAAAATAAGATTTATCCAACGTACACGTATCATTTGGATCACCTTTATGAGATTAATACACAAGAGACCTGACAGCTCTGTTTGGCAAGAAGAGCCAAATCACAGCTGTGCCACAGCAAATAAGCTGTCACACACCAGAATGAAGAGAGTATCGAGAAAAATACACACTTATTTCTCAAAATTGACTATTCCTACTACAGCTCAAGACCAAATAATGTCCTATCAGCAAATTACTAACAAATTTTAAAAAGCAAGGAGTAGGAATCGATGACAGTGTTTAAACAGCAAAAGCACCTGCACTTTTACAATGGCACACACAGTTCTGCAACCATTAAAAAAACCCAGAATCTACAACAGTTATGTTGGGAAGTTTGGGGCAAAACCAGACTCCTTTTAATAAAATCAAAGCATACATAATCCCATTAAGGTTTTTCTAGATCAGCTGTCCTCATCACAGAGCTAAACAAACTGGGAAACCACATTTCCAACTCTGCTGTTTACTGCCTACTTAAAGTCAGATTTGCACACAGCAATGCTCAGTCACCACTCTTTAAACACAAAGAGACTACAAACTGACAGAGTCAGAAAACTCCACAGAAATATTAAGGATAAAGTACTAGGGTGTAACCGAGTAAACACAGCAGGCATCTTTACCAGGAAAGCAGATCAAATGTACTTAATATTCAGTTTCTTCTCCTAAGTTATATGTAACATGCAAGTTTACTTCAAAATAACTTTTAAAAACAGTGATTACTTGGCATTTAGCATCACAAAGTATTAAGAGAAAAGTTGGCTGGAGCAGACTGAAATTAAACACTTCCTCCTACCCAAATACATTTTACTGAGTCTATAATCATAGAGCATTTCTTTCATGGCTAAAATTCTTTAGCTCTCCTATAAATACAAGGTGTTTACCTCACTAATAACTGGTCCATGTGATGAATTTTCAAGCTTAATTGAGCTCAGCTATACTTCAGGTTTCCTTGCACATGCTATTTAAAGTGAACTTTTTTTTCTTCTTTTTCCCCTCCCATAAATTCTGTACTTCTGGCAGACATTTCTGGGGACTAACAGCCCGATGCTACCAGTCCAGCTGTGGGTGCTTGGCACTGCAACATCCTTTTGCTAGAATCGTAAGTGGTAGTTTAACATTAAAGGTACTGACTTGATGTTTCAGTAACTCAGAGCACAGTAACAGAGCAACCATGTCAGAGCTACAGCCTGTAACAGGTTAGCTACAGTGAATAAACAGTTCCACATCATTGTTACTTCACTTGTTAAGTGAAATACAGATGTTTACAGATTGTACTGTACAGTCGGGCAAGTGGCTGCACCTGCATTCCCTGGTGCCTCAGGGTCTGAAGCACAGAAATGCAAAATCTGCTGCGTTGGATGCAACCTTTCTGAAAGCAAGAGCTGATTAAATGAAGAAATTTCAGAAGCTAACATATAAATGCTTATTTCCACTAGAGCATCTGTCTCAAAAAAAATTCAATGCTCAGGGCTCTCTATTGTAAGAGGTGGATCCCAAAATAAATAAGGTTTCCTAGGCAGACTATGCAGACAAAAGGTTTCTCTTCCTTCCCTTGAGAGGCAGAAAGAGCAGGAGTCAGCAATGGGGCAAGATGAAAACAGACATTAAGGCCCCACAAGCAATAACCTCCTTCCTCTCACAGCCTAAATTTTGCCATTGCTTAAGCTTTTTCATAACTGAAGTTCTGCAACGCACCTGTTCTCATGCAAGCCCAGCACTTGTTCCCTCTAGTCATGGCTACGCAGCTCAGGCACCCAGCAGATCTCCTTGAAGCTGGTACCTCTTCACGACTACCCACCTAACACCAACCTACCTGCCATTTGACCAAGTAGCCCTCATTCAAAGCAAAAAACCCACACATAGGTTATAACAGGAGTGTTACACCCATATGCTAAAGAGGAAAAAATAAAAAATGCCCCACAGTCCCCAAAGTCAGTCACCGCAACTTCCACCACCCTCTCCTCCTTCAGAAGAGGGTCCTGACATCTGGGCTTGAAGACTATCCTTGCCCTTGCTTGGCCCACCACTCTACTCCAGTGCATCTTTTATTACTTTTTTTGGAACAAGGTACATCTTCAAAATGACGACATAAAACACTTCCCCCTCATTAGAAGCTGAAATACTGTACTTTTCCTTTTTTGTTTACTACTTTGTGCAACTTCCCCTCCCCTCCAAAGATACAAACAACTTTTCTGCTCTCCTAATGTCTCAAAAGTCAGCATGCCACTTCCACGTGGAAATGTGAGCCAGGTTTAACTAACTGCAAATTATCTTCTCTGTTCTCTGCACTGGAAAACCTAAACTGATGTAAAATTACAAACCCTTCATATTTAAGACCAGGTTGCAGGAGGTGGTTGTACCAATCCACCCACTGCTCCTCCTAGTTCCCTTTCTCCCTTACACCAGCATTTGCCAGACCACTCTGAGACAATTCATCTCATCACAGCAGCAGCAATTACTCACTTTTTGCTGCTTTCATTGAAGGGTTATGGTTTACAAAAGAGTCAAACACAAAAGACACGGCAAAAGCACACAATGGGCAACAAGACCAGTTCTTCTAGAGGCAGCAAACAGTCAGGCTAAGAATTCATAAGATATGCAGGGCCATCCTTAGCAGTGTCATTGCCGGGATCAAAAATACCTGTTAGTGAATGGGGCTTGCTTGGGAAATACATTCTTATGCTTGCAGCTGACACCCTTGGCCGTTTCTCTGAATATCATAACACTGCCTAGAGGCACATCTACCAACTCCTTCAGTGGCATTTTACAAGTAATGACCCATGAACCACAGAAATGTTTTAAACTTCCAAAGAGGCTTACGACTATAAATCCCAAAGGTCATAAACATCTTGCAGCTTAAGAGTGTGGCACCTTAACTCGAGAAAGTAAGATGACTCAAGTCTTGTCTCTGTGTTTTATTTGCTATGGTGAGCACTAAATACCCTTTCTTTTCAATGAGATACTTGCACTTGGAGCTTTCCACCAGGCACCACACAGGAGAACCGAAATATGAGTCACAACCCTGAATCCGGCTTGCCAAGAACCTAAATTTTGCAACAGGAACGTTTAGGCCTTCTGGATTTAACCCCAAATAACCCATTAGCAAATAGATCTATAGAACAAAATAAAAATTAAACCAATTTTGTCTTTCCCTGAAAGAACCTACACCTTTCCCCTTGAAGTTTCTATGGGAGGTTAAGGAAAATATGAAATAAAGAGACAGGATCTATCAAAATAAAGGAGCATTTTAAGCACATTAATCTATTCCCATCACCTTTCAGATAAACCATAAGCGATATTTCTATTCTCAAAATGACGAGTCATAAAAACCTTAAATGGATGTGAAAAACTTTCTTAATTTTGCTCTGGACAAGACTGAGAGCAATAAAATATTCTAATCTAAACAGTAATTACCTCACACATTTTCCATGCATGTGAACTTAAATGATCCCAACTCTATCAGGAAATTATAAATGTAAGAAAATTATGTATATTAATGACAGTTCTCTTGGTTGAGTCCTTTACAAATGTTATTGGGAGTAAAGACTTAAGAGTTCATGTCTCCATAAGCCCTTCATCTTCAAGAAAATAAAAACAGCTTCTAAATTGCATGAAAAGAATAAGCATTAAAACCCAGGAAATTCTGTAACCCAGTTCCAAACTTAAAATAGCAGATCATGAAGTTCCAAAAGTAAACATAGAATTAGCCAATCTCTAATTTAATAGAGTAATGCAGCTTGTTTTACTACCTAAGCATAAATGAGAGTGATGTCCATACACTCCATACCAGGATTACTAGGGCAACTTCACTTTTTTTACAGCCTATTGAAGCTAAATAAGTACTCATTAGTGACACTGCAACTATTTGTTTGTTTTTAGAAGATGAAAACACCTAATGTGATACTTCTGAGAACAAACCAAACCAACCCCCAACAAAACCACAAGACCATTCTTGATACTTCCCTAGACTACTAATTGTATTCAAACATTCTGATTTCCTAAAAGGAGCAAGAGCTAAGAATTACCAGAATTCAACAAACTGCTTTCCTTAGACCTTAAGAGCTATTAAGTCCTGAGTGGAAGGGCTATTCACAGTTCCATGTAAATAGCCTTTGAAGGGAGGAATTCCCAGTGTATTTCACACTGGCAACATTCCTCACTTTCTGAAAGCTAGAGTTTTCAGACCTAGGCCTGCAGCTTTAACCCAGGATTGTATGGATCCCTACCAGCCTTACAGGCTTTATAAATGCTGCAGCACATGGTAAATCAAGGAAAGTGCAGTGTGAAAACCACAATTTTTGGCCATGAACTGCTGGTAATACCCACAAATGCCGCAAAGCGTATCTGAAAGCAAGGCCTGGAAGATGGAATTAATTCTAACCTGAAATTCAAAATACTATAATTATAGACATTTTACATCTACCATAGAAGAGCAGTCTGCATGATTTGGAGGTGATAGGACAAAAGACTGGCAGACGCCAATCCTTTCCCACTGAAGACACTGGGACAGCAATTCACAGGAGATTGATCTAGTATCTCTGCACAGAACTAGACCAGATGCAATGCCATCTCCAACAGATGAGTCAACAAATCATTAGCTATTTCATGAAGATAACAGCAAATATAGTTGCAACTAATCAGTTCTTATACACGTGATAACGTCTCTCAGCAGAAAGATGAACATTTGAAAGTTGAAAGACAGTCTTTGAAAGCGGAAAGGAAGCTCATGCACAATTCACCTAGACCAAACACTGAAGCAGTAAACTGAACAATAAGCAATCAGTGATGTAAAAGCCAATTAAGAAGACCTCAGTAAGCATGTTTGGAAGTTTTCACATGTAACTGGAACCAGAGACAATACGTGAAGGGGAACAAAAAACACAACCCCATAGTCTAGCTTCATAGAAAATAAATAAAAATATTACATTTTCCATTCTTTGTAGAAAAATGAAGGAAGGAAAAATTTTGGGACTACTTTTTTTCGTAAGGTAACATCATTAGCAAGATAAACTTCACAATCACTTCATGAATCATTTTAGCATTTGCCTGCTTTTTGCCCACAACAACTGGCTGCATTTCCCACTCGATCTAATGCCGTAAGAAACAAGATATCCATTCAATTCCTGCTCTTTACTTGTGGTTAGAGGGCTGCACAGCCTTTTTTGGCAAAAACCCCTACTTCTAGGGATATTACACAAGGGGACAGAACTAAGTCTGGCCACTGGGTTGTGATATGCTACATGGGGAGAAAGAGCTAAGGCAATGAGCAGAACCCAGTTGGTTCAGATAACATCTTGCCATCTACCAGAAGCAGAAAGCAAGACAATGTGGCAGTAGTCAGGAGATCTACCATCACTGATGGATTTGAGGTGTGTTCTCATCTCTGAAACCTACCTTCTACAGCAAGACAATCAGCAGTTGGCTGCTTACAAAATGAGAACTACAGATGTCCCTCTACCAAACCATCAGTACCTGTGCCACATTATCAGCAGCCTTTCTCCTACGGCGAGATCGCTTATATATGTAGAAGAAACTCGAGGGAAAGAGCTCCTGAAAGCATAGTCTTCACCTCAGGTGGGACCTTTTGAGGGTGAGGGAGGCAAGCAGGCAGGACCACTTCCAAACTGTACTAGCTCATAGCTTCATTAGCCATATGCACCTGATCAGTGTCACTTCCTTTTAGCAACGGGACAAGCCCACTGCTCTTTCCCCCCCACCCAAAGCTCCAGTGCTAGCATTTGCAGAAGTAGAAACAGGGAACAGATCCTTTGAAAACAAACCTGGAAGAAAGAAATAACTTTTATCATTTATTCAATTCAAGAAAAGAATATACAATCAAACAGTCTGAGATGCTAAACCACAATTCAGAAGGGCAAGAAGCTTAATCATCACCAGGCAAGACTGGAGATAAGTCATGATCCAGCACCTCAGACAATTCCAGGACACATCACATTTCCAAAAAGCTTCTTAACTCTGAACACCTGATTTATTACTCAACGATTTTATAGAATCTTTCAGTAAATATCCTGGCAAAGAGATACAGGCCGACTGAATCACGGTCCTTCATCCCCGTGCACAAGGCTGGCTTTCTGCTACCAAGCTAAGGGAAACACGCAGGGCTGCCCAGTTGCTCAAAGACTGAGTGGCTTTTTGCAGGCTTTCTTTACCTAGGAAAAGCCATGCATGGCACTGTTGAGTGGTGCTTTAAACTAAAAAACTGCCTCCGAAAACCAAATTCATGTCATTTTAAAAAAGAGCAAGTAGTCCTAATGTGTATATCCTAATATGTATTTATATAATCCTAAATAGAATATAATCTTAAATATGTACACAACTATCATGACACTGTCAAAGCCACCCCATGCAAATCCAGTTGAAGAAAGAGCACATTACATAAGAAATGCTTAGATACATAGACACTGTAACCTATGCAGAAATACCAAAATTTATAGACACAAGCAAAAATAGAATACAACATTAAATTAACTTCTGATAATGTTCAAGGCCTGTTAATATGAGAAAGTGCAGAATTAATTCTACCTATTACCTAGACTACTGATCATTCACTGGGAACGAGGGGAAGGAAAGAACCCCCCAAAAGCCACTATATCAGTAAATATCTGCTAAAATACAAAAAGTAAAACCAGTATCACAGCCACTGAATCCTATAAAACCTGGGCTACCTCAGACCTTAAAGCAGACACTCCAATTCTTATACATAGTATTTTCAGCTGGGTTAGGGAATTTGACACACGGGTGACATACATACGTTTCAACAGGAAAGGCGATGACTCAACACAAACAGACTCTGCATTGATCAGGTCTACAAGGAAGAACCCACACAGGAACCCTGGCCCAGCACCACACACTAAACCTCGACTAGTTCCACCTTAAAACAGGTAAATTCTTTCTCAGGCTTTTCAGACCAGATTAAGCCTTGCAGGCTTCTTGTAAACAACATCACATCCAAATCTTGTATGTGAAAAATACTCAGCAGAAAGATCATGTTAAGCAGACTTCGACAATAAAATACTCAGTCTTTAAAAAGAAAGCAAAACACCAAACAAAAAGTATATACTTTACAAAGGCATATTCGTAAAGCAGGGGACAAGGCTGCAAAATTCATCTATGCCACTGACAAGCCATGAGCCAGCCACAACCCCCAGAGCACAACCGCTATACACTGCAGTTACACCAACCTGTAGAAATCCAATGAGTATCAACTGTCTTTTTATGAGAAAAAGTACAAACTGATTATTTTCCACAGAATTTAGGCTATTACTTTGAATAAGAAACGAATACTAGAGCAAAGACCCAAGCCAGCAATTAAGTTTCATGGGACTACAGCATTTGGCTACTTCCTTCACATAAACTGCTCTAGTGCTACTGAGTTCCAGAAAAAAAAGTATCCAAGAACAAAATTAGAATATTACTGTTAAACTCATACTGCACATACAAAGCAAAAATGCAAATGTAACACTTTTAACATTAGTTACTAAACAAATTTAGACCCAGCTTCTATCACTTGTGAACAAAGTTTCTATTTGTGTCATTCCTCCAATAGGGCAAACAAATTCCCATGTCTCCACAGATTTTTACTTGAGCAGTTGGTGAATTAATGCCTTTGAAAGCAGACTATCCTCACTTAGAATCTTAAGTCAACACACAGAGATATCAGCTAACTAAAGACCAAAGCATTTAACAACCACTAAGCATTCACTTGCAAGGTAAACTGAGCAACTAGGAGATTTTGGCAGTTACATGCCCAGCAGTGCCCATCAGCAAACTGCACAGCCTCTGAAAAGCCAAAGTATCTCCAGTCCTGGTAGATTATAGAAATGAGCTTCTTTAAGAGTCTAAAATCAGTTCGCTGCTGAGAGAGGAGCCTCAATACAGACATTAAGTTTAAACAACATCAGAAGTAAGAGGAGAGAGAGACCTTTAAGGCTTGGGGGTTTTTCCCCTAGAAAAATAAACTGATTAAAAGTGGTCACGTCCAGGTTAAGAATAGTCAGCACACAGTAGAGTGGCTCTGCCCAAGTGCACCAGTGTATGTTTTTTCTTAATAGCCTCATTAGTACTTTTTGCAGCTCCTAGATCTGTGCCCTGCGAAGTGGCCCAGACCGATGACCAAGTATGTACCTACAGAAAGCAGTTCTGATTAGTAAACTCTCTGGGTATACCTAAAGATTAAAAATACCATTTTATAACTCAAATCAACAGGTAGTTCCATGTTGTTGTTTCCTACAAAAGGAAAAGTAACCAGAAAAAACTGCAAACACTTTGGTCCATGTCTTAATACATTGTATTTAAACCCGCTATTTCACCTAGAAAGCTAATAACTTTGGTTCTGGCTTCAATATCAAAACCCACCAGCATAAAAAAAAATAAATGCAAAAATCCTACACATTCAGCACTCAAAGAAGCCAAGAGCTTGTTTCTGACCCCCAAACTCCAAAATAAATGGCTTCACATTTTCCTCAAGAGCACCTTTACATTTTGGCATCCATATTCCTCTTTCAGCCAGCTTCTCACACACAAATCATTTGTCCTGACACACTTTCAGTCACAACTCTGCAGAAACAGAAGATCCATGAAGTACTATTCAGAAACATCTTTAAGCCATCGCATCTGATAACTATAGAACACCAGTACTCTACAAAGAACTACTCTGTAAGGACAAATGCCGAACAAAGCAATTCCAAGAGTTCACAGCAGTATCTCCTACAACACACTTAAAAGGATTGTGGATAAATGTGTAACTGCATTTACACATGACATGATGCCATTTATACTTCCAGAGTGATGGCAGCCTACTGCCTAATGCTTATGAATCTTGGTCAATAAAAATGAGAAGAAAAATAAACAAACCTCATTGCCTCTTGCACAGTGGAGTGGTTTTCCTGATCTTGCTTTTATGAAAGTTTTCCTCTTTCTGATGCAACATCTGCTGTAACTATAGACTCTAAAGAACATCAGTTCATAATGGGTATTTGATGGATCCCACAATTAAGATGAGAACAAATCTTCTCCCAGAGACAGCTATGTCAGTCTGAGGTTACTGTGTTTAGCCCACATCTGGCTACTCATCCTCCACTTGCTGCTCTTACCACCCACGTCAACGTGCCAGGTGAGAAAAACTGGAGAACACACTCAAATTTATTTGAGGTTTTATCAGCTAAGCCATCTTAAAGCAGTTTGCTATAGGTCCCTGTTGACCCAGGTCATTTTGATGGAAAAGTACAGTTCCAGAAAAGCTCAGGGAAATTTAAATCAGAGCTACTCTGGCCCCACCTCCCATCTCATTCACTTCAATGGGAAGTACCATTCCCACCCCCCGACCTGGATGGTCAGCCAGTCAAGAAACATGATCCAGCCAAAAATCCAACAAAACAAAAAAGCAATTCATTACCAGCCTGATTAACTCTCTGACTCTACTTAACTCTCAGTCACAAAGGCTTCCTTGCCAGCAGGAGAAGATGCACAGTCAAGACGGAAGCAGGACCATCGCAGCCCCAGTTTAAGCTGCCAAATATCTTGACAAGCTTAGGCAAAACTAAAATAGAGCTGCTTCCAAAGAGTGGTCACAGCCTCCACCTTCTCTGCAAGCAATAACATTTGCATAGCCATGAAGTCAGGCAGTGGATCCAACCGAAGCTCAACACTTTTCTGTACCACTGGTTTTGGTTGGATCAGCAGAGGAGGACTAATAGAGAAAAATAGCTCCTTTTGGTAAAAGCATCACCAGAGGAATCAAAGCTGCTCTGATAGTAATGCAATAACGTGACTGTAGATGACATCTTATGTCTTGGCACAATTGAGTTTGTCCTTAGTATTCTCTAGGAAAGAAAAGAGCAGAACAAGTAATTTGTGTTCACTGATCAACATAAACTGCAAAAGCAAAACTAATGCCATGATTTCACATCAATTTAAACAAAGCTTGCTTGATAAGCTGGCAAAATAAATAAGAATATAAATAACCTTTGACCCTTCCCTCCCAAAAAAAACGCAAGGTCAGCAGGGTGTCAGATGAGTGCAATAAGTAGGATAGGACCCCAAAGTCAGCAATTACACGACATTAGCCTGACATGAGAACATCTTACATGAGAGATTCTGTAAAAAGTCTTTTCTCGAGTGCAGAAGATTTAATTTCTATAGCATTAGGGCAATTTAATTGTTCTTCCAATGTTACGCAGCTCCACCGATATTACTAGTGTAATAAAAACAGCTATAGGGGGAATTCAAGAATCCTGTATGGTGCTGTAAAAAGCTCCTACAAACACACAAGACAAAAATCTACAACAATATGTTTTCCTGATAACCCCTATTCCTGGGGAGGCAAGCACTTTTGCGAGGATTTTCACTATCGTTTCAGAAAGTTTTTATCCCGCCACACTCATTACAGCAGGAAAGAAAAGTACTTAGAGATTATTCTGACACCAAGCAGCGATGTCAAACTACAAAACGTAATATTTAGAAGCCTTACGAGTTTTAAGAGCCCAGCATGGCTTGTTGGCTTGTTTTTCTTTCTTCCTAAATGCATAATGCTGTCAGCTACTAATACAAAATCAGAGGGTTTCACAACGCCAGAGTGAGAAGATAAACAAACTTGCCCACTCTGCCTAGTTTACATGCACCTCCAGTTTCCACACATTTGAAAGAAGTAATAAATGCAGGAAAGTAATTCCCAGGCTGAAAAATAAATTTTCTGCTAACAATGATTTAAATGGTGGATTTGAATTGCATTTCATACGTATACTTGAGAAAAAAAAATTGTTTGATGTGTTATGAGTTCTGTAAATCGGAGTTTTCACTGAAGCTTAGAACCAACACCTTACTCAATTACAGATTAAAAGAGTTTGCTGTAGGGATAACTCAGTGTCAAGGGTCTCAATAAGAGTTCAAGAATCACAGGTAAGGATGAACACATCTCAATTTTTTTTTTTTTTTTTAATTTGCTGACATAATTTTTTTCTTTCATTAAGATTTTTGCTAAGGATAAAAAAAAAAAAAAAAAAAGGCAGCATTTCCACAGAGAATTGCCAGGAGACGAAGAGATGAAGAAATGGAAAACGCACACTGACGAGCAGAAAAACAGTATCATTTCTCTATGGTAACTATTAACTTCTGCATAATCATAAAGACCATTTTAGCAGTAACCATAGATCAATAAGTCAAATAGAACCGATGAGTCAGAAAAGCCATTTAAATATTTACACTTTTTGCTACAAGCCATACCTAGAGTAATACTGTAGCCAAACAGAATGACTGCACCTTCCATTTTACCCACTCTCCTCATTCGGGAGCCTATCTGGAGAGGCAGAAAGATCAAAAACACAAAACAACAACAGCGCAAACCAAACCAAAACCCCTTAGCGGGTACAATCAGACCTTGGTAACAGTTACACCATGACTATCTCCCGCTCAGGACAGATGAATTAAGAAACATTGACAACAACCCTGAAAACACAGTAGCACGCAGAAATCAACCCCAAAGCTCCCTTATCATTTCAGAAGCCATTAATGAGCGGGTTACATAAATCTACCGGACCAAAGGAGTTGTAGACCAGAGCTGCTGCAAGACATTAACCCTCCTCTGAGGGATGCATCATTTCATTCTTGAAGACCGTTCGTCTCGCTAAGTGCAATAAAAGGACTTGGGCGCGTTCCGAGCAGGAGCTGCGCTTTAACCCTTCGTGACCCGCCGAGGAGCGGGCTCAGCGGGCACCCCGGGCACCCCGCCGCCCTGCGCCGCGCACGCTGTTGCTCATCGATCCCCCCTGCGCGCCGCCGGACCCGGCCGCCTGGTCCTTTGTGCGGCCCGGCGGGCTGCCGCACACGCACCAAGGGACCGGCCAAGCCACGAACAGGGGAAACCGGGGTCCGCTGCTTACAGGGGGCCCTGTCCCCGGCAACTCCCGCTGCGGGGCTAGATCGCCAGCGCCCCCGCCTCGGAGCCTCGTCCCGACGCCTCCCAAACTTCACAGCGCCTCAGCCCCGGCTGAGACGAGGCGGATTTGGGGGAAGCCCGAACCGCCCGGAGCCCCGGCGTCCCCCGCTCGCTCCCGCGGCCACACGCAGAGGCGGGAGGTGATACAAAGCGCCGCGCACGGCGGCAGCCGGCCCGGGAGAGGCCGCGACGGAGGGACCCTCTGACGGAAACCTGGCCGGGATTCAAGGCCTAGGAGAGACCGCAAGCACAGGCAGCCCCGGAGGAGGGAGACCAGGAAGCGGCAGCGCCCCGGTGGGGGGGGGGGGTCTCCCCGGGGCCAAAGGCTCAGCGCTCCCCGCAAGGCCTTCGCCTCCGCGGGCTCCACCTGCACCGGGCCCCTGCCCCACCCCACCCCACCCCGGGGATCGCGCCGGGGCCCACCCCACTGCCTCCTGGGGCGGGGACCGGAGGGCGCCGTTCCTGGGTCCCGC
>WTSP01019119.1:0-10538 GCA_025331215.1 Actenoides lindsayi | reverse complement strand
TTGGAAGTGTTTAAGCCCAGGCTGGCTGGGGCTCTGAGCAACCTGCTCTAGTGGGAGGTGTCCCTGCCCGTGGCAGGGGGGTTGGAAGTGAATGATCTTTAAGGTCCCTTCCAACCCTGACAATTCTATGATTTTAAGAGCATGTGCATCCACTGAAAGGAGTGTGGATCCAACCAGTGAACAAAATCATCCTGTCACAGGGATGCCCTCTTGAAGCAATCTCTTGGCATTACTGTCTCATGTCTTGTAGAGAAGACAGATGTTCCAGTGGTTGCAAAGTTAAAATAAAAGCTGAGGTATAAGCACTCGGGAGAAGCTCTTGCTAAATTCTAGCTCCTGCTGCAGGTGCAGAGCGTGTTGTGTTTGACTGCCCAAGAGATGCTGGTCCTTCCCATTAGTCCCCAGAGTGCTAACGTGGAATATATGTCGTGCTGAGACCCACAGTTAAGTGTGTTTTCACAGAGCTCCAAGAAGCCTCTGAGGACACTCGGACTAGATTCAAAGCTGAGAAGCAGAGCCGCAGACAGCTGGACATGAAGATTACAACATTGGAAGAAGAGCTCACGGACCTGAAAGTGGAGAAGGAGACTCTTGAAAGGGTATGTCCAGTGCCTGCATTACTGAGGGAGGCAAGGCAGGGTTTCAGCTGTTTGCAGAAATTTAACCCAACATTCTTCTAAACATTCAAGTTAGAAAAATCTTGACTCATCTACAGGCAAGGATCCCTGCACTGGTGGATCCTTTGTGCTTATGTTACCTATTCTTTGGGTTTTTTTAATATCTTAGTAATGTGTTAACCTTACTACTGCTAAAATAATCTCAGCCTCATTTTAAAGTGTTAAGATTCCCTGCTCAAAGCACCTCTTTCTGCACAAGGAAGAGAAGCTACTTTGGCACAGTCTGGCCGAAGTAGCTTCTACATCCTGTTCTGTATTGCAGAATCTTGCAGAGAGGAAGAAGAAATCCCTCTCGGAGAGAGCTCAAGCAGAGGAGGAGATGGAAGAAATACGCAGGTCCTATCAGCAGGAGCTGGACAAGCTTCGGCAGCTGCTGAAAAAGGCACGGACTTCCACTGACCAGGCAGCAGCTGAGCAGGTGAGGAGTCATGGGAGCTTCTCCAACGGGTGTCTGGAAGGCTTGTAGGAACCTCCAGGTAGGAAATAGTTGTGAAAATCCTCAGGGTAGCAGAAGGAAGAAAATGTTGTCTGCTTGACTTTAGGGGTTAACCAAACACAGGGTGCGCTTTGTGGTACTTCTGAAGTGCCTTTGCTGGTGTTTGTTGGCCCTGCTTCTGACTTTGGCATTTACACTGATGTGTCCCTAAGGAAGGGCATGATTTGAGCAGGCAGGAAGGCAGCTGGGTTCCAGTGGTTCTCTGGACTCACAGGCTGCTGATACGAGTTCTGGTGCAGCGCTGACACAGGCTGGAGCACACGGCATCAGCTTCGGACCCCGCTAAAGAGCATGTCAAACAGGAAAGGAGAGGCACCACCTTGAGCTCATAGCAGAGAGAAGAACACAGGCCTGCTGATGAGTGAAAGACTGCTTAGAAATATGCCAGGAGATCTAAAATCTAGGCCAGACCTTGAGACCAGCCCTGAGAGGTTGTGGCCACAGTTGAATTCCAAGGGGTGTGGGCAGGAGCTGAAGGCAGCTGCAGGGTTGCCATCTGCATGTAGATATTGCAGGCCAGGGCAGGGGATGTTGTCCAGCCACTTGTGCAAATACAGACTCTGTGTGTGTTCCTAACAACCTCTTACATGATGGGCAGGTCTCACTCATCCAGGCAGAGCTGGAATCCCAGTGGGAAGCCAAATGTGAACGTACACTGGCCTCGGCCAAGGAGCAGCATGTCAGACAATACCAAGAGGTGTGTGAGCAGAGAGACTCCCTGCAGCAGCAGGTGTCCCAGCTGGAAGAGAAGGTAAAGGGCTGTTCTTTATTGCTGAAATATCATGCCAGGTGTCTAGTAACTCTAGCCAATGGTCCTCTCACCTAATTGTGGCTTGGCTTTTTAACTTCTTGACTGTTAGGGAATTTGGTCTTGTTCAGGGGAAGTATCTGTACTTGCTCCTGTTACATTGGGTTGGTGGGCTGCGAATCTACTATTGCAGCTCTGAATGAGGGAAAGCCAAGATGTCAGTCTCAGACTAGAGCAACAGCTACGCTCTCTTCTGAGTGACTGGTTTTGACCAGAAGCTGTTTTGAAGTGGGTGACACTGGAGGGGGTTGTAAACTGATGGGCTCTCGCTCTTGTCTTTCAGCTTGTGGCTGCAAAACACTCAAAAAAAGCAGAGGAGCAAAAATTGTCTGAGTTACAGCAACATTTGGAGCAACTCGAGCCTATCAAAGAGAAGGTAAAGGGAATAACACAGCAGCTGAGTATGGCCTGGGGTACAGCAACCACTAGCCTCAGGCTGTCCAGAGTAACAACAACCTGAGTTCCAGAGTGAGAGGGAAAGAACTTCTCATTGCTTCCAGCAAACCAGAACAGGCCCAATGGTGAGACCCATCCCTCATGTCACTGGGATCTCAGTAATGTTAGGCCCATTCTTGGGATTACTTGAATTTGAAGAGCTACTGACACAGTTATGGAGCTCCACAGTTTTGGCTTGGTTGTGTCTCTTCATTTTGGTGCCATTACTTTCATGCAGGGTTTTGACAGAGCTGCAAAACACTCGGCTAAAACTCTGCTCAGCAGTTTACCCCTCACTAAAGAACTGTGTACAGACAGCTCGTCCATTGCCAGGTTTGCTGGAATGGTGTCTGTGAGGCTGTTCCAACTTCCAGTTTCCCTTGGCAGCACTCAGCCCTGCAGTCTGACCTCGTGGTGCTGAAGGCTCGTTACGAAGAACGCATCCGAGACCTGGAGAAGGAGCGGGACAGATCTTCACCTGCAGACTTCACAGAAGAAGTGAGCTTCACTGTCCCACACTTCTCCTTACTAAGCAAACCTACTGACCTTGAATTACTTCTCTTTGAGTAGAGATAAGGAAAAACATATCTTTTCTCCAGAAAAGCACTGTGTTTCTAGTAGCAGGGTCTATAGAGGAAAAAAAAAAAGAATGTGATGATTCATTGCCTACATTCTTGCTTGATTATCTTTTTTCTTAGTTTAAAACTTAAGATTTGAGTTTGAGATTTAAAAACTGAAGGAATAATGTGTCAGTCTGCCTTGGCTTTGTGCAGCCTGCCTCAGTTCTGGAGGGGATGGGTTTGGGTTGTGTATAATGGTTCTGAGTTAAGCTGGTGTGATGTGTTCTGCTTCGTTAGGTGACTTCTGATTTGTAAAGTGGATTTGTTGAAAACTACGTGTGTGTCTGGATTTATTGTTCCTTCACCTGGAGAACTGTCTGATACCGAGTCCAGTGCTTCACCCCTTAATGAATCCTGTCTTTGTTTCCTGTCTTGCTCTTTTCCAGGTAAAGAAGATAATGAATGGTGTATTTCAATCTCTTCGGGGTGAATTTGAGCTGGAAGAGACCTACAGTGGCAGGACAGTTCTGGGTGTGGTGATGAACACTATTAAGGTACAACAGTGGTAAGAGTTACAGGGTGATGAGTTTGGGAGAATGAGTCTTGGGCTAAAACCACAAATTTGGCATGAGTCTGAAATAACTGTGAAGCAGAAGCTTCCAGGTGGCAAAACAGCCCAGTAGTAGAAGATACAGGGACTGTGATGGTTTATGTTTAGGGTATAACCTAGTTTTTCTCTACTCAATTTTTCAGACTGTAACACTGCAGCTACTCAACAGGCAGCAGGAGAAACCAGATCATGACAGTGAAAAGGAGGAATCTGGACCAGGAGCAGCAAGACAGGAGGGATCACCTGGAGCAAAAACTGACCATGAAGAGCCCATGAAGCACAGCCCAGCACAGGGCATTGTGCTCCCAGCTAACGCTGGGGAAGCAACCCCAGGCTCCCTGGCATCTGACCAGGGCAGTGAGTCTGCTCCTGTGACTGCCAGGCCTGGAACGCCTGAGGGGGAACACATGACACAGAGCAGTGGGGTGTCACAAGAGGAGAAGATCCAGAGGGAGCATCTCTCTTCCACAGCCCAGTCCTGCCCAGATCCTGATAAGGGGCCTGTGCTTGCAGGACAGCCTGTTCCCGAGGTGCAGGAAGATTTTGTCCCAGCTGAGCAAAGACAAGAGAGCGGTCCCATCAGGAAGGCTGACACTGAAGACAGTCCCTCCAGAGCATCTCTGCAGGCAGGAGTTGCAGAACCTTCTGTTCTAGAAGCCATGCCAGGAGCAGGGGCTGTGGCAGTGCTGCCAGAAAAGCCAGCTGTGGAGCAGAAGGCAGAGGGGCCTGGGAGAGGTTTGGAGCCCCCACCCTTAAATGGTGAGGGAGGGTTGTGCACAGACCCCTTGGATGGAGCCAGCTCCCAGGAGCCTGCTTCAGTAGGCAGCAGGGCAGAGACGAGCTCAGCTCTTGCTGGAGAAAGTCCAGGACAGCAGGAACCAGACTCCAGCGCCAGGCAAAAAGATTCCAGGTAGGTTGTGACTGCTGGGGTACCACAGCCCCACTCAGAATCATTGAATCGTTTTGGTTGGAAGAGACCTTTAAGATCATCGAGTCCAACTGTTAACCCAGCACTGCCAGGGCACCACTGACCCATGGCCCTCAGCACCACAACTCCACGGCTTGGAAACCCCTCCAGGGATCACGGGGACTCCACCACTGCCCTTTGCAGCCTGGGACAGGACTTGATAGCACTTTGGGGGAAGAAACTTTTCCTCATGTCCAACCTAAACCTCCCCTGGCACAGCTTGAGGTCAGTTCCTCTTGTCCTGTCCCTTGTTCCTTGGGAGCAGAGCCTGACCCTGCCTGGCTCCAACCTCCTGTCAGGGAGCTGTCAGAGCCAGAAGGTCTCCCCTGAACCTCCTTTACTCCAGGCTTAACAACCCCAGGTCCCTCAGCTGCTCCTCACCACACTCCTGCTCCAGTCCCTTCCCCAGCTCCGTTGCCCTTCTCTGGACATGATCCAGCCCCTCAATGTCTTTCTGGGGGTGAGGCACCAAAAACTGACCCCAGGATTTGAGGTGCAGCCTCACCAGTACCTCCTCCAGCCCCTTCCCAGGGCTGGTGCAGGCTGCTCAGTGTCTGAGCAGTGTCTTGCCATCAGCAAGACTCAAATAAAGTCCTTCACAGAGCTCTAGGAGCTACAGAAAAATGCACCCGCCGCAGCATAACCCAGCTGCCAGGCAGCCTGGAAACTTATTTATTATCATTTCCTTGCAACAGAGATATGGAAAAAAAAAAAGGCACCCACCCTCCCGAGGTGCAAACAGCAGCAGCTGCAGCTTCCATGTCAGGATCTATGTACATCACAGTGTAAAGTCCACTAGGAAAAAAAATTCAGTCTAAGTTTTTAAAAAAAACAAACCCTCCCCTCTTATGACCTAAAACCAGGAACCAGAAAAAAAAAAGTGGTTAAGAAAATAGGTCGAGCCCCTCCTTCTTACTATAAAATAGATATATTTCTAAGGCAACGTTTGACAAAACCAGAAGCGAGCTTCCTAAAGAGTCTGAGCTTGCAGCCGAGGACACCGCGCGGGCACAAATCCCACGTGAGAAGCTAGTGTGGAAACGACAACCTCCACCCCTCCTCCCACCCCCACGGTCTCAGTGGTCAGCATAGTCTTTGGTTTCCACCCCGGTCTCGTTGAGCACCGTCGTCCTCATGATAGCCTCGGTGACCGCGTAGGGGTCGCAGTTGGCCGCCGGCCGCCGATCCTCGAAGTAGCCGTAGCCGTCCTGGCCGACCTGGCGGGGGATGCGGATGCTGGCACCTCGGTTGGCCACGCCGGCGGAGAACTCGAAGATGTTGGAGGTCTCGTGGTGGCCGGTGAGACGTCGGGAGTTGTCCCTGCCGCCCCGCGGGTCGTAGACGCAGATGTGGTAGTCGTGCCGCTTGCTCAGCTTCTCAATGGCAGCTTCGATGTGTCTGTGACAGAGGAGAAGAGGGTTGGGTTTGCCAGTAGGTCCATTTGGGAGGTGTTCTCACAGCCAGGAAGGCTGTCGCCGCCTCCTTCTGTGCGGGGACGAGGACAGCCCAGGGGACAACCCTCATATGACCGACTGCTTTGAAAATAAAATGAACTGGGACAGCCCCAGCCCTTGACGGTGCAGTCACCCATGTCTGGAGACACACATGCTATGGGGAGCTGCCACATGGCCAGGAACACCCCAGACCTCCCAGGTACATCCCAGGGAACCCCTCGCCGAGGACTCACTTAAGACCCCCTTCTCTCCGCATCTCCTCGGTGCTGTAGTTGGTGTGACACCCGGCACCGTTCCAGTTGCCGGTCATCGGTTTGGGGTCCAGAGTAGCCACAACCCCAAAGTCCTCGCAGACGCGGTGGAGGATGAACCGAGCCATCCAGAGGTGATCCCCCATCTCAATGCCTTCGCACGGGCCCACCTGGAATTCCCACTGGAAAGGGCAAGCAGATGCACCAGTGAGGATGGGCAGGTTCGTGCCTTCCCAGTCATCACACCCCTGCCACCCTCCAGTGAGGCAAGCCAGCCTGGGGTACAGCTGAGCTTTACCCCTCAGGAATCAGCAACAGGGATGGGGAGCATCGAATTAAACAACAGGACAGCTCTGGCACACACCAAAAAAATGGGAATAAACTGCTCATGACTAAATAGAGGAAATCAGAGGGGCTTTAATCGAAACAGAGCACCATGCCTGCCTTTGAGGCTGGCCCTGAAGTCACTGGCGTGCAGGACCCTCCAACCCACACCACAAACAGGGCAGGGGACAAACAAGAAGCCTGCTAGTCCTTCCCAGGGCTGCTCCCTCCCCGGCCCGAGCCGAGGTTGCACCACCCACGGTGACTAAGCAGAGGCATGACGCATTTATGGCTGCTGGCATGGCTTGGCCAGGCTCGGGCTCAAGCCTGAGCCCAGGATGCAGAAAGCAGCCAAGGAGGACCCTGGAAAAGTCAGGGCAAACAGCAGGGTCGTTAAAAGTCCTGCCTCAGCTACACTGCAGATAAACCCCCCACTTATCACCACCACATCATCAGGGGAGTCAGCGATTCAGAGGCTGCGGGGCCCAATCGCCGTTGGTCAGTCTGGCCACTCGCCTAATGCAATCAGGGACTCCCTCCAGCTAACTCCTAAAAAAACCCAAACCCCCCCCAGCCGCTCCCCAAGGCCACATCCCACCCGAGCTTCCCAGTTCTGGGAGCAGAGGAGCCGGACGCAGACACCCATCGCTCCACACACGGCTCCTGCAGCCCGTCCCGGCTCCTGCTGTCCCCTGCATCCCTGCTCCGCAGGGAAGGGAAGGACAGGGGAGCACCCAGCTCTGCACAGGGTGCCAGAGCTCAGGCCAAGCTGTGCGAGGTGCTCGCCTGTGGTTTGGCTCAGCTGCATCCCATTTTCCTGCCCCAAAAAGTGGGGATTTGCATGCAGGAGTTAGGAGGAAATCAGCCGTGTACGTTTTCATCCTGGCAGGGCAACTGCTCCCATCTAGACAAAACCAGCATGGGGAGTCACTGGGTTTGGCATCCCGGAGCTGCTGGGCTCTTCCAGCCTCACAATAACTCACATCCATCACTGGAAACAGGGGCTGCACAGGGCTGTCCACACGTACCTGGGAGGGCATCACCTCTGCATTGGTGCCGCAGATCTTCACCCCCGCGTAGAGACATGCCTTGTAGTGGGACTCCACGATGTCCCGCCCGTACACCTTGTCTGCTCCAACCCCGCAGTAATAGGGGCCTGGAAAGGAAAGGAGTCATCACCCAAGCCAAGCTTTTGGGAGTAAAAACAGCACTGCAGCATAACCCCACCACTCCCAGGCACCAGCCAACGTCTGCGAAGGATTTATGGGAATTAAACGGTGTTGCCCTCCACGGTGCATCGAGCCCCCGACCCCTACTCCAGGACCGGCAGCGTGAGCAAATCATCTGTGCAACCTCAGCCTTATCTCGGCAGTTAAACAGGACTTGTAATGCATCAGCTGGGAGGTGGCCAGGAGATAAGGAGAGCTTGGCTTTGGTCTGCCCTGCGGCACCTCACTGACCCTCGGAGCACATCAAGCGTCTGAGATTGTTCTGACAACAGCCGGCATTGTTCACGGCTAGAAAATTCAACTCGCCACGGTGTTAGACAGCTCTTCCTCATTCAAGAAGGTCAGATGAAAACCTTCTCCCTGCCTAGGGGAAGGGAGATGTTGAAAGCAGCCGGTCCTCACAAAGGGCTGATTGAGTCAGGTTGGGAAAGCCCTGGCCCTGGCCCAGGAGGCAGCTGGGGCTTGCTCGACACTGCAGGAGGGCAGAGGTGCCGGCTCTGTCCCAAACAACCCTTGGAGGAGGGTTCTCCAGCCCGAGTTCTCCAGCCCTTGCCAAACAAGTCCTGCGGCTGAGCCTGTTTGTGCAAGCAGGGTCCGGCAGGAGCGGCACTGCCCGACGGCTCCCAGGAGCCACGGGGCACCCGCTGCTCTCAGCAAACCGCTCCTGCCCCGTGCCCCTCAGCCCAGCTCCTGCCCCGTGTCAGCCACCATGGGCAAGCTGCACCCGAGGTGGGGGTTGGGGTGCCTGCTGTGGGCAGCACCCCCAAGCAGCAAGGTGGGCACCAAGGGTGGGCAGCATTTGTGTGGGGGAGGGAAGGAGGGAGCACTTACCCTGCGGGCCAGGGAAGCCGTTGTCGGGCCAGCCGTAGGGGTGGCCGTTGATGCCCAGCAGCGTGTACTCCTGCTCCATCCCGAACCAGGGGTGGCTGTCCTTAACCAAGTCCATGACGCTCTTGCACGTGTGTCTCAGGTTGGTCTCTGGTTGCAGAGAGGTCTGGGTTACACCTGTGTCATGCCAAGTGCTTCCCACAGAAGCCTTAAGGAAACCGGTGAGCAAATCCCTGCTTCCTGCAGCACTCCTTGCTCACTGGTTCCCTCCTCGCAGAGCTACTCCATCACCACAGCACCAGGCTGCAGGCCAAGAGGGTTTAATTAGCCGAGTCACCAAACCACCACTGATGGTCCATGAACATCCTCCTCCTCCTCTTGCACACTGAAAGACCGGGAGCCATAACCCAGCTCTGTCCTACAGGCATCCATCAGGGCTGGGAACAGGGACTATACATCTCCCATCGCTACTTCACCTTCATCCTCTTTCTACCAGCCCCATCTTATTTATGCTTATCTTCGTCTGTCTCCATCTAGGCTGGCTGCCCCCACCTTGGCCCTCTGTGGGACACTCAGGGCAGCTGGGGACTTGCCAGGAAGACACAGATACCAGAGAACCATCCTGACAGGAGACAATGTGCCAGGCAAGGCGATAAGAGCTCGGACCCAGCCAGCAGGGAAAAAGGCTGAAATAAGGTTGTCACAGGACAGGCAGCCTCCAGGCTGCAGATTCTGCCTTTAAATCACAGTAAAAGATCCCAGAGCAGCTATGACATACACCCAGAGCGTGGAGCTGGAGAGGAGCAGCGACATCTCCCTTGTACTGATGGGAGAAGGCAGTTACCCCCTCCCGAAGCCCACACAGCCCTTTACATCCACCCTGAGAGATGCAGGGTGCACCCCTTTCATCTGTGGGGTGTTGCAGGGTGCTGGGCTGAACTCTCTGCCCCAGCTCCAGTCCCAGCAGCTCCAGGGCCAGCAGCTCTCTTTACAAACTGCTCTGGTGGAGGAGCTGCCGGGCAGGAATCTCGAGCAAGACGCTTCCCCCACGGCTGAAAGGCATGACGCTGTTTGAAGAGGAACCAGCCCCGTCTTTCACCATCGCTGCCCGCAGCCTCTCCCCTCCCAGCAGATGTGTGCATCACGCTGCAGATGCTCTCTCCCTCCCCCACGGACCCTGCAGGGACGTGACCTCGCTTTTCTGGCAAATAAGCGGATATTTGGTGGCAAATAACCCCTCAGGGAGCCCCTCGGCATGTCCCTGCACACCAGCTCCCCCTCCTCTGTCTGGGGCTTTATCAGACAGACAGGACAGACTCTGGGACTGCAGACTTCTGCCCGCAGCGATAAGAGCGAGTGCCGACGCGCTCTGGGGCTGCTTGTAAAAGGTCACCCCGAGCCAGCCTGCGACAGCCCAGCTCCTTCTCCTTCCTATTCTGCAGCTGCCCATCAGCGAGGAGAGCGGACATGAACCCGGCGCATTAAACCCTTCCCGGCGCTTCCAGCTCCCCCGTGGTAACCCCCAGTCCCCGGGGGCTGGGTGTGCTTGGGCTCCAAAAACCGGATGACGCCTTTGGCGTGCTTGAGTCGGCGAGCGCCGCGAGCTCCACATCTCGCCGCTCTCCTCCTCGCCCTGCACCACTAAAACAGGTTCCTGCAAACAACCACTGCCACCAGCGCTGGAAATTCGGGGCCTCGGGCTCAGCGGTCAGTGCCAAGTGGTTCAGAGCGAGCGGCCCCTCAGAGATGGCCCCCGAAATAACGAGTGGGTGACCCTGGGGAGCTGGGTGGGTGTGCGCCAGAGGTGCTCACCTGCGGGTTTCCCCTGATGGTCGATATCCTGGTCATCACCAGAAGGATCATTCTGTTGATGATCTGCATTCTGGTCATCATTTGGAG
>WTSP01019118.1:8345-26238 GCA_025331215.1 Actenoides lindsayi | reverse complement strand
CCGCCTTTACTTTTCTGCACCCCCCAATGTGGTACACAAGATCCAGCAGTGGCCTTGGTCTGCATACCAAGCCTTGGAAGTAACTCTAAACATGAGGGGTTATCACTGCTAGAAGCAGACACTGTCCATGAAAACAGGCTGCTAACTTCAGAAGGGCAGTTAATTAGAAGAACTGAGCTGAAAAGCAAAATCACTGAACAGAATTAGTTCTGTTTTTACTCAAACCAGGACAGACGGTAATATCCTAGCCAGGCTTAACCCTGACAAAGAAGCTGAGGTTTTGTTTCTGGAAATAGCTAGAAAAAGACTGAAATATTTTCCAGGTGTCACTGAAGAAGTGAAGCACCTGTGTGCTTGAGTTTGAGACACCACTCTGTCCTAAAGGACAGCATCTGGACATTGGTCATAATCTTTCTTTGGAGTCCTCTTGTTCACTTGGACTTTTACATGAGAAGTTTAATTTTACGTGCATCCTTGACATTTCCTCCCCCAGCAATAATCTGAGATTTTCCACATCTTATTACTTATGAAATCTGACATCATGTCAGTCTTCTAGCATAACTTTCAGCCATTCCAGTTTTCTTCCTATTTAATTACAGCCAGGAGTGAAGGAAAATTGGTAGCTGCTCTTGTCCAGCTAGCACACTTATGGGTAGATTGTGACATATGCAGATCCAAATCATGTTTCTAAATTTATTAACATATAAGTATAAGGCTACAAATGTATGTATATATGTTTTTATGTATGTTTGAATGTGCATGCAAACATACATGTGTATTTGAACATTTTGCAGCACATGCATTCTTGTCAGTAAAAAGTGTTAAATGACCATATTTTGCATGGGACATTCAGTATTCAACTAGTATTAATTAAATTTATTTGAAGAGTGTGTGCACTGTTCTGACTATTTTCTTTTTACTCTTGTTAAGGTAAATGTTTCCAAAGCTATATACATCAGCACTTTAGGAAATAAAACCAGTTTTCAGCTCAAAAAGCTTACCAGTGGCTTTGTTATCCTCTTCCAAGCAAAAGTTTACCCAACAGAAAACTGTGCCCTAAATAGAAGTGAAAGCAGCATTGAGCAGTTTATAATAGATCCTTTAACTATCATGCTTTGATACAGCATTATCAGAAAGACAGTTGCAGTTGTGTGATCTGAATTTCAGTCTTTGCACCTGCAAATTGATACTGCTTTTGGCTATTTGGATAGAATTAAGTAAGAATGAATTTAAAGACATGTTTTGTATCTTGTTTTTATGTGAAGCAGAACTTAGGTAAACTCTGTCTTATAGCAAGAAAGTGCTGAGAAAAATCTTACTGCTTCTCTGTAGGAAAAAGTCAAGGAAATCTTCAGAAGCTTCAGTGGATAAATGTCTGTGACTGGAGATACGTTGATAAAGGTCAAGCTAGCGGAGCAGAGTCTTGCTCTGCTCAAGGCAGGGACATCAGACTTCTGTTCTTAGCCTGCCACTCTGGAGGTAGCTGAGCCCTGGGTGAGATGCCTGAAGCTTTGGGACACCTTGGCTGAGCCCCAAGGGTGTCTGCACAAGCATCAGTTGTGTCAGTCCCATGCTGTGCCCCTTTCCCTAACTCCAAAATTTCTGCTGCTTCCTAATTAAGGTGTGAGCCCTCCTGTCAGACTGAGGGTAGCCCAGGACACTGCATGTAGCTTATTCACCTGGTTTACAGAAAATCCAAACCCTGGTGGACTTAGTTCACATAACAGATATTTTATGCTAATGATTTTAAAAAGTTAATCTGTGGTCCAGATTCAAGCAGTGACATATCCCTGCTAGCCACAGAAGCAAAGCAATGAATGCTGATCAAGAATTTTTGGATGGGGAGCTGTCAAGAGAGTCTCAAACTTCAGGAACAGGCTTGTTTGCTGGCATGACTGCACTCTTACCTATCTGCTAAAGTGTCAATGTGCTAGCTTAAAAATTACTCAGCACTACAGAAGTGGATTGTGCACTATATGTGAAAATAGCCACTTAAACACCCATATTTGTCTTGTAAAAAAGTAAGCATTTCTTAGGAATTTTCAGTTGAGTTCCTTTACATATATGTATACATGGGTGTGTGTATATATATATATTTATATGTTATGCATATATATGTATATGCATGTGCACACAGATATGTATGACTCTTATTTCCTACAAATACAAATTATTTCCAATATTTATTTTGCACTGTAACTGCACTCCTTAAAATTGTAGAACCTTGCTTCTCTGCCCTTCATTTGTAACTATCAGATCAGTGAGTAAGAACTGTTACCCACACTTCGAGTCCTGTTTGTTGCATCAGAGCCCAGCAGCTCCATTCCACAGTTAGCTCAGTTCTTGCCTTAGACTGGAAAGACACTCACTCCATCCCCAACTTCCCTCTTACTCCTGACTGACTGCTGAAGCTACACCAGGATGGGGAATGTAACATATAAAATTAACTTTTCTGAGGTGCCAAGACAATGGGTGTGGCAGAAGTTTATACATTACTATTGTTATAGTGTGAAAAAACTTCTTTGAAGCTGTTTAGCTCCAGAATACAACTTCCACAAGAAAATAATAGAAAAGTTTGAATTTTTGATGTTGACTCTTCTGTATGATAGAAAATTTTCTGATGTCCCTGGTGACTGAATGGAAGCAGCTTATACTGTTTTTTTCCCTTACTACCATCACTCACTTTTCAACTAAAAATGTCAGCTGAATTTCAGAGTGAAGTCTGAATTCATCTGGGCAAATTAACCTTCTCAATAGTCTTAAAGTGAGAGCTGGCCTTTGCTGAGGTGTAACTTACATCAAGTACTTTAAGAAAATCTTCAGAACCTAAAGATTGTTCTGCAAGTGAGTTACTGTCTTCAAATTAGGAACACTATTTAATATATACAGAATTTGAATTTTGTCAGAATGAAACAGAAAAAAACCTACTATTCTTCCTGGAAACCAGAGGTAGAACCTTTAAATGGACCCTCACTTTCCACCATAATAACTGTGAACCTTCATTGCCATCTTACATGATTGATATATTATGCACTAGATTTTAATTTGAAGCTTATGGTTTTCACCTTTGTCTATGAAGAATTAATCTTGAGTATGATGTGTTTCTTGGCTCAGCATTTTTGGAGGAAAGGGAATACTGAGAAGAATCTCTGCATGCCCCAGAACAGGGAAAGAAGAAAAACCTTAAATGATAAAAATGTTTTTTGCTGAGTAAATCTAATCTACTGCAAGCACACTGCTTTGTTGTGCTTTATATGGCAAATGAAAATGAGGAAAAATATCAGTGCAAATGGTAACAAAGCTAAATTTGATACAAATATGTTTGATACGTTTCTGGTTTTATCTTTGGTGGGTTATTTAGTCATTGTAATGCATTGTTAATGGCAGCAATGCTATGTGCTCCAAGTTCAAGGGCAATTTGATGCATTGTCCTTTTTGGTTTGAAAACTGAGTAAATATTGGCTCTTGATTTACCTTGATTAGAACCTTCTATTATGGGAGGATTGTAAGGAAAAGAAACCCCAACATCAGCTGCATATATTCAGAATAAATCTGACACATATGACACACTTGTTTTAAAAGCCTACATTGTAGGATTTGCAGATTCTCTGCCACTCTTAAACATCTGTCCCACTTTCCTTCCCCAAAATACGAGGGAGTGCTTGAAGAAATCCAGGAGCATAGAAATACATCTATAAGTGTCCTGGTTTGAGTGAGAACATAACTAATTCTGTTCAGTAATTTTACTTTTCAGCTCAGTTCTCCTAATTAACTGCACTGTCTGAAGTTAGCAGCCTGTTCTCACAGACGGTGTCTGCTTCCAGCAGTGATAACACCCCATGTTTAGAGTTACTACAAAGGATTGGTGTGCAGACCAAGGCCACACTATTTCTTGTGTATCACTGGAGGGAGGAACGGACAGGACAGGTGACCCCAAACTGACCAACGAGGTATTCCATCCCATATACATCATATTCAGCATAGAGCTGAGGGATCTGAAGGGTCTCTGTGTTCTTCTCCCATCTTGAACCGCTTTGCCAGCTTTGCTTGGCTTGGCTCAGGTCTTCTTTCGGTTCCTTCCTTGGAGCACCCAAGGAGGCCTCTGTCGATTCTGCCTTCCATCCCAGTCTGTGTGTTCCTGAACCTGGTACCAGAATCCACCTCCTGAACATAGCTCCCATCTGCTGCAGAGCCCAGTCTGGGACTCCCTCAGTGCTTGCTCCACAACATCAGTGGTGATGTTGACGTAATTATCATCAGGGGATTCAGGTTCAATACTGGTTTTGTATGTATTTGTATATATTCTATTTTTTTTTATTATTAATTTAATTTTCATTAAAACTGTTCTAGTTTCCTTTTCTAATCAGTAAGTCTCTCTCTCCCTTATTTCCTTTCTCCTTCCCTTTGGGAAGGGTTAACAGAGAGTGTCTGTTATAGGTCTAAGGGGCCACCCTGACCGTAAAACTTGACAATGTGCCAGTACCCTTCTCTACTAAGTGCTCCAAAGTAATTGTGACAATTTCCTTATACTGCGGATTTCGAATAGATGTTTATTTCAGCAACTTAGAACAGAAGGGATGATGCTGAAGTTTAATTGTCCCTGTGAAAATCTCAGTTGGAAGTATATTCCACAAAGCAGCAATTACTAATGATTTAAGAAAACTAGAATAATATATTTTCACATGTTAATCAAAGAAACTTTACTCCAACTACAAAGGAACCTTGGGAAGTGGATAGTATAATTGAAGAAAGGCTTCTCCCTAAGGGATTACCATGGGCATAGCTAGAATTTGTTACATCTTTCCATCTTGCTGCTTACATGAATTACATGATTTAAAAATATGTGCAATGGAAGTATGCCTGTTTCTTCTCTGAGCTTGCCTGGCTTATAGTGAAGACTGAGGATACAAGAAAATTTATGAGGGTTGACATGTGAGTGTGTGTGTACCTATATAGATACATATAAAAGGAGGCTCCATATTTTAAAGAGCCCCTCTTATTCTCTTTCTGTGTAAGGAAAGCAAATATGTCTTTGGTTGGCTTACTTTTACTAGTAGTATAAGGGGATCATGAAGATCAAAGCAGATTTTGTCTGTGGTGCAATTCAAATTGAGAAGGAGAAGTTCTCAGTAACATTTTGTAGTGTCAGTTTGGAATCTAAGTACCACAGAGACAGGCTGAGAATCATAAAGAAATAAGCATCTGTTCAACTTCCAGTGATACTAAGCTATTCTATTCCTCTAGCACAGATTTATTTGTGTGAAGTGAGTGTTGGCTTAGCCTCAATTTCTTTTCTTTTCTTTTCTTTTTTTTTTTTTTTTTTTTTTTAATCCAGTGTCATGAAAACCATTTTGTTTTGCTTCAATTGTAATTCCATTTTCGTTTTTGACATTATGGAAAATTGCTTTCTCCAGGTAAATATTGGCAGTTTACAGAAGGCTCATGTCTAAACTGAATGGAAATTGTGAGAAAATTTAGGGGCTGTCCTGAATGTTATATACATTTCCCACTACCATCCTGTAGGAAAAGAATATGGAGCTATACTTGCATTTCCAAGTGCTTCTGTATGTGAACTTGAAAGCCCAAGGTGAATTTCAAATGCACAGTTTTTGATCAATTTATAAATTGAAAAGCAGCTGTGTTTTATATCAAATAAGCTCCCCAAGGTTAAACACCTTGGTTTAAAAGTAGGTTGGTTTACATCTTTCTATAGCCTAAGGATTTCCACAGAAAGGTTCAAAGGTCTTAATGAAAATTTGATCACCATCTCCTGACAGGGGAGGGTTTTGTGTGACACTTCAGCAATGCCTGTGTGCTTGGGTTGGAACAGTCCTTACAGATGTATTTCAGCTCCAAGCCAGAACAAGAATGAAAATATAACTTATTTTTTCTGCAGCCTCATTAACATTGAACTAATTTTTGAGACTATTATACTGTAGCTCCATATTTCATAATAAACTGTTTATTTTTTTCCTATATAAATGAGAGTGAACCATTAAGCTTTCAACAACAGTATGTAAAATAATGATGAGGAACACATTTTGATAATGAGGGTAACTGTAATTGCAGAACTTTCTAAGTGTTGCAGTAAATTTTCTCTCAGCTGTAAGACTGGACTTTCTCTGAAAAAGATGTTTTAGCTTGTTATTAAGCTCACTACAGAAGTCATTGCATGAATTTTAGTGGCCTAAATTTTCAAGAACAAACTGACTGAGGTTTATCTTACACTTAAAATATTTGAGTCTTTGAGAGAATCATTTACTCATCATTGAGATCCATTGCATTTTTGCCATTTTTGTTTCTCAAAGATAAGCATGAAGATAAGGAAATGGGAAGACAATTAGAAAGAACATCTTCCTGGCTGTTCCTGCTATACAAGCCATCACATTAACTGCCTTCTTTAGGGTTCATGTCATGAAGGGGTAAGAAAGGGTCCAGTTCTCCTTCAGCCTCCTGCTGTCCTTTAAATGACCCAAAAGATCTCCACAGAATATGTGGGTGGTTATCCTCAGAGGTGTAATCTATTTGTCATCTTGTGTTTATTTCTAAAGGATATGCTTGATTTTCCATTTGAGGTGAAGGCACATAAATAATTGTACAGCATTTGGTGCTTCCAATTAGTAGCCTTTCTGGTCCAAAATCCAACATCAAAACCTAACGAACGTCTCTTCAGGGTTTAACTGAATTGCCAGGAAAAGGGAACAAATCTTCTTCATGCACTGTAGAAATAATTTCTTCTCTCTTCTTTTTTCCTCAGCCTTTAGGAACACAGATATGTAGGGCTTAGCTGCTCAGAGTAGCAGACATTTATTTGTTCATATGTCAGTTTAACAAAGGAAGCAGAATGGACTTCTAGAAAAGGAATATCAGAAAGAGATGAGAACATGATGAAAAACACAAGTGATGATTCATAAAATGATGTGATTATTTATCAGTTCCACCTCCCACACCCATCTACTCACCACACTTCAGTTTGTTGGGTATTTTTTAATCTGTTCATCTCACAATCTCACATCTTACATGCATCAGGATCCAGGGAAATATTTATTTAGTTAACTGTCATCAGGCTGAGACAAAAAGAAAATGCCTCTTATATCAAAATACATTAGAAATAAGGATGATATTACAACAAAGTGATTGTGTCAGGGATCTGAACTTTTGTGTGGAGCTCTCCTGAATATTGGTTTGCTTTTTCTGTTTCACTGTAGTGTACCGTCAAACTGCAGAACGAAGGCCTCAGGCAAATTATGTTCATTTTCACCAGACACCCAGCCCAGCACACTGTGATTGGCACCTCTAGATTCAGAGATTAGCAATTTGGACTGCTAATACACTTTTGAGCTGACAGCTCTGGTATGCACATTAGTCTGAGTATCGTCCTCTTTAATGTTACTTTTAAATCTTTAATAAACTGATTGTGATAAATGGTCTGGGTATTTATCTCCTTCCTCACAGAGAGGATTCCATAAGTGAATTCAATCATCTGAGGAGGGACAGACTTGCTTGACAAAGGTTCAGGTCTCATTTAGCACAGGGTCCATTTCTTTCCATAACTTACACCCCTGCCAGAGTTACCATAATAGTCCATTTTTTCCACCATCATATAGAGGACTAGCTGCCAAATGTTGGTGCAAAAACCAGTTCTGCTGAAAGGATCCCCAGCAGCCCTGAGGACCCTCAATACAAGTAACCATTTTCTTGTCCTGACTCTCGGGATGTGCAAGCATTCACATTATTTATTCTTGGCTAAGAGACAAATGTATATTTTCCTTCAGGACACTCGTTTCTGCTTGTCTCATTGAAGAAAAATTCCACTTAAGTCAACAGAGAGATTTCAAGTAAATCAGAATACAGCTAATAGTTGTCTCTTGTAAGAGTCCACTGTAAAATCTCAGGAAAAGTTTTGTTAGTTATATAAATTATACTAAATTACTGTTGTACTGAGTGAATCCTCTTGCCACTCCAGCATTTGTCCTAAAAATAATATTTGGCACATTTAGATTACCATAAAAATCACTCTGTCTCACTTTATATTGAATGCCATGTCCAAGCTATTCAAAAATAGTAGCTCTAGGCTTGAAAAAATTATCTGAGATTTGCTGTGCAGTTATAAATTTATCAATGTATCACAGAGGAGATTATTTTGCCCCCTTTGCACACACACATGCACTTTTTTGCCTGGTGCCTGTCATGAGGAGCAGCTGTGAATTCCCAGGGAGACAAACCCACTGTGAAGTGTAAAATCAAGTGTTTCATGCAGTACCCTGGTCTTTCTCTCATTAATAGGAAGAGCCTTGCAGAGGACACTGAGCACACTAGCTAGAAAAGATACAAACCACTCTCAAGTGGAGTAGATGTCAGTTTAGGAAGAAAGCTTTTTTTTTGCCGATGGTCCTCATTTTTTCATGAGGCATGTGGCTCATTTGCTTTCATGTCAACACAAGGAGATGCCAAACCTTTCTAGTCTGTGAGCATTTTTTGTACAGAAAGAGCAGAACGGATCTTTCCCAGTTGCATCTCCAAACTACCTCTTCCCTCCGGATACCTGCTGGGTGCCTGCAACTGGGACTCTTAATGCCTTTCTCTCCAGAAACTACATTGCTGCTGCTGCTGCTCTGATTGCCAAAGCGAGGAAACACTAAAACAGGAGCTTTGCAGTCTCCTTCCTTTGACAGAGTGAGCGCCTCCTTTCCTTCCCTGCTGTGGTCTGTTCCTGTGTGTTGAGCACATGCCACAGGGCACAACTCTGCTGAAAACAGAGTGGAACTGATCACTTGTCTCCCTGGGAGCCTTTGCCAGAGCCTGCCTAGAGGGGCTAACATTTTAGAAATCAGTATCCGGGAGTCGCAGAGAAGCAGGCAGGGAATCAAGCTAAACAACACTAGACACAATTTGATTCCCCTGGGATATTCAGGGCACAACTCGGATTCAGAGAGGCTTTATTTAGCTATGATCATCTTTCTATGCTGAAAATTACTTGCTCTTTTTTTTTTTTTTCTTTTTCTCTTTCTCCCTACCCTGCAGGTAGACAAACAGATTCAAAGACATGTGCAAACTATATCTGAACTAATGCAATCATTATTATGGGCAAGTACAATCTTACATCTGGGAAGTGTTTAGCCTGAAGACTTGCATTTTCCCTATGTTTTTCCTAAAAGTGAAACATACAGCAATGCAAGTAATTTTTCACCAGTGTGAAAATTATGACCAGACTTCAGCTTAAAGTCTGAAGGCTGTGAGAATACTTAGTGAACATTGTGACTTCAATTTATCATGCCTATCTTGAGGCGTCTTTTTGAGTTCTCTTAATATCTTTGACACCTTGAATTGCTTCTCTGGGTGATAGGTCTATACTAGAGGAGCCACTCTGCTTTTCATTTCAGTCTTTTTCTTGATTATTGACACAAAACTCATTGCTTAACTGACACATTAGAGCACTCTAGGCTTTTGTGCATGTTTCCTTTTAAAGGGTGGATAGAGCGTTTTGTTCAGTTTTGGTGTGCTTTGCTGTTTTCTTGGTTTGTACATAGCCATCTGTTGTTCTATCTGATTTCCATTTGTTTTGTGGCTGTGATCACCCTTGTTTTCTGCTTTTCTATCAGAAAAAGATGTGTGAGCCTGACACATGGAAGACAAACTCGAAAACTTGTCTAGTTGTAAAGTAGGTATATTTATTCAGCACTGGGCAGCATGGGGGGTCGCCCCTCCACAAGCGTGAGCACCCCACTGATCAACCATCCCTTATTTATTCCATTTAACAATACATATTCACAATCGCCTATACATATTCATGATCTTTCCCCAAAAAGACGTCCTTAGGGTAATCAGTTCCAAGAAACCATTTCCATAAGCTCCACCTTCAGCTCCTCCTTTCGACGCCTGCGCCATACCTCCTGGTGGTCGCGGGCCGGGGTCTTTGGAAGGAAGGCCGTGTGTCTTCCTCCCTATGCACTTTTCACCTTGGCTCCAAATTTGCTGGTTGTCTCTGTTCCAACCGCAGGGCTGGCTTCAGCTTGGTCCTCTAACTGATTAAGCCATCCTGGCCTTCCCTATCTATTGTTTCCTTACCCCCTTGCAGCGTCCCTGTTCTTGCCTGGGTTAACACATACACGATGGTTAATTAAGATTAGTCTTTTCTAAGCTATTGGCTAATACAAGTCTTTCTCAAGAAAAATTAATGAAATTCAGACAATGCTCAAGAGGTATAGCTTAAAGATATGGCGTTAGCCAGGGAAGTTAGCTATCCCACCACCTCAACGTCACTTACAAAAGAGCATTATTATTAGAACTAGTACTCGGATCCAAAACACTCTATGGAAACATCTCCCCTTACAGAATCAACTCTGTGAACATAGATATGGTCAGTTGTCTCTCTCAACTCAGATGTCAATGAAATAACCAGAGGTAGCCCCTTGCAAATTCCTTTCATTAATGTATTAAGGGCAAGAACCAGAAAAATGCCACTTCTAATTTTCCATCATTTGGAAAATACGGCTTCGCATTAGCACATCACATAAATGATGACATCACAAATAGTCATAGATAAGGGACAGTTGATTAGGACTCTATTAAACATGTACTTTTAGTACTCCCAAGACTTCAGTGCCCCATGTGTGGGCATCCCAGTCTTCCTATAAATGTTCAGTTAAGGTGCACACTCACAACGGCTTCTCAGGCCATCGCAGGGTTATTAAACAGCATCCCACCGTTATTGTGCCTTTATTTGTCAGTTCTGGTCACATCAGAAAAGGACCATTAGCCCCAGACAGAATTCATTCCAACAGAGGCAGCAACACATGAAACGTCCCAGCGCAGCTCAGCAGAACGCTTGCAGAGGGACAAGCAGTTCTTTCTCCTCACCCATCAGCACAGTGGTCTACTCAAATTTTAAGCTCTCATTAATCATTAAATTCTAACCAGTTCAAAAATGCTTCAAAACAGTCAAACAAAGTCTCTCTCAAACCATGGCTATTGGTAGCATGGGTTTGGTGGCCTTGATGAAAACCACGGCAGTGCTTTAAATTATGGTTGGTCAAGGAACATGCTGTTTGAAGCTACCAAGACCATTATCTCATCACTTAATGGAAAACAAGTGATAATTACTTAATCATACTGGGAATTAACACCCAAGACAGAATACAAGAGCTGTATGAACATCTAATCCTTCTGCTTTTATGTAATGGTGCTACTTCCCTTTAGCTGAAACCTATTTACATGAAACTGATAACAGTCACAGAGTAGCCAAAGTTCCTTAACTTCATGCTCTTAATCACCTTAATCACAAGGAACCCTGAAACATAAGCCATGGGATCTTCCTTTCCAAACGTATCCCTCCGTATCTTTTCCCACAAAGAACACACTTCAATTTTAGGAAGGGTATCAAAGGCTGAGATGCCTCCTGAAACTAAAGAGATGTTGATAAAATACAATCTGAACACTGCTGGGATGCCCAGGATTCCCTCAAACAAAACAGCGAGGCTGCAAATCTCCCAGACATCCAGCAAATTGTTCCTAGGGGAGGAACAAAAACTAAATCAATCTTGTCACCTGAGCCTGGTGCTATGTCATTCATTCCCTGTGCTACAGCAGGTACCTGCCCCAACCCCTAACAAACAGCACAGCTTTGCCTTCAGACAGTGATCAGACTTCAGTCTGAGGGCACCTCCAGGGAACCGGAGCTAAGCCAGTGCTGAACATGACCCACTGTACAGCACTGGCTTAAAAAGGGCTGTTTCATGGGCAGTAGCTGTTGATCTGATGCTGACACTTGGCCCAGCAACTAACTTGGCAACAACTGAAGTGGTCTTTAAGCACAGTTTCAGTTAAATTACATTCTTCAGCAAAAGATGCTGGTGACAAGCAATAAACTGACAGATGCTGGCTGCACAAATTCAACGCACAGCTACTCAGACAGAGCTATTGCCCAAAAAGCAAACTGATTTCAATACAAAAATAAAGATGGGTCAATAACAAACGGTTCCCTTGAGTGGAGTCACGCTGCCATAAGCAGACACGACACAAAATAGCGTAGCTTTTCTAGGATAGGTCTTTTCTTCCCATGAGACCTGTCAATACTTTGACTTTAATAGAAGGCATTCGTATAACTAAGTTCGATAAAGCGGTGTTGCGATGAAGAACGCTCGCTCAAATGTTCCCAACTACTTCTCTTTGCAAGCTGCTAAGGCTTCATGCACTAGGCAAAGAACCAGCCTGGGGATAAGGAGATACGCAGAGATCAAAATGGTGACCTCACTTTACGACTTTAGGTAAAAGAGATACTAAAAAGGGGTGCAAGAGAGCAGAGATTTTAGGCATGTCTCACTGAAGGGCGCTGAGAAGCACTGACTGAATGGTATCGCTAGCTCCATAGAGACCAACGGGATTGCACAAGTACTTAAAGCTCAGCATCTACTGAGCTGCTTTGTCATTCGAGGGGTTGGCAAGCACATTCCAGATTTCGTTCCAGTTTCATTTCTGTTTCTAGCGTAAGTGGCACTAGTCAGGATGGATACGTTAAGAACAGTAAACCAAATGCTTTCACCTCACCACTTCTCCAACTTCAAAGCTTTACAAGAAGTCAAAACTTTTCACTTCACTTTCACCTGTTAACCAGCAGCTGCAAAGTCTCAGAAGTGCAATTACAGCTGAATTTCTCTGTGTAGCACACAGCTGACAAGAAAATTACCTGCTCAAAGCAATGCTATTCAAGAGACAGAGAATCCTATCTCTGAGCAACAATACAGAAGAAATGTCCTTTTTTATGTCTCGAGAAAGTTCTGCCTTGCAGTTGGACACTTGACTTTGTCAGCTCTTCTTTCTCAGGATACAGCTGCCAGATAACTTTCTGCTCCTCAGATGTTTAAGACTCTGTAGGGTAAAATCACCAAAACAGTGGGTGCAGAAGAGTGCCTTAAATTCTGGTAGCAGTCATGGGACTAAGGCAAGGCCTTCCCTACTGCCCTGCTGTGAAAGCATGCGGCCAGAAGTTGCTGCATGGTGGTATTAGAGCTCTTTTAATAAATGTCATCTGCAGAGATACGAAAGAGGTAAGTGATTGGATTCAAAAATCCATTTCAGGTCATTTATTTTATCTGTTGTTATTCGCTTTTACCTTTAACAGTGATGGACAAACCAGTCATTGATGGGATCTAGACACCCAGACATCTCATTTTCACAGCACGGGCTCCAAGAAGAGGCAAAGAATTACATGGAGTGCTGACAGTTTACACTCAGTAGAGCCACTGTGTGACATCTCGACCTGTTGAGATATAGCAGACAGTTACCACTGTAGGCCACTTGAAAATGATCCCACTTTCTTTCCTCACGCCACGTGGGGAGGGAGATAGGCTGGCTGCTTTGTCAATTCTTGCTCCTCCTCACTCGGAAGTGCTCTGCTGAGTAAAAACATCTGTCAGTCTGCAGATTTCACTGTCATCTACTTCCAGCACACTGATTTCCCCAGAGACAGAAACGGATAGATCTCATTTTTTTCCAAGCTACCTTACACTCCAACAGAGGTGCTCAAGTAGCAGCAAAGGGAGACGCTTCCAAGGTACCACTGTGCTGCAAAAAACTCTCCCCACACAGTTCTGTTCCCTTCACACTCACTAAACAGGCTTCTCTCTTTTCCAGTTTTCAAGTTTTAACGCATTAGACTTTCTTCTGAATGTGTTACAGTAAGTCCCTAGAAAGCCTGGCAGGACCTTAGAGAAAGCGACCTGGTACCCAGACTTGGAGTAGACCAGCTGGTTTCTCCTAAGAGTAGTGACTGGCTGGGAATATTCTTCACACATTTTCTCAGAAGTCATTTCCCTTTTGATTTAACACACACAATTAGGTAGGCAATAGCAAAACAGTAACTTGAGTACATGGTATCCACTCAGAAATGAAGAGACATTTGCCTCACTCCACCCTGCTCGGCTTAGGTCATGGTAGGACAGCCAGAATTCAACTCAGAGCTCAACACACAGTGTCTGAAGGGAAAAAAGAAAGCCTTGTAGAAAAGGCAACTTGATGATAAACAGACCACAGATCAATAGCTTAGTCTATTTCTTTCAAGCAAATGCTGTGAAGTTTTGAAGTTTCCTGAGCAGATACAAAGGAACCGTCAGCAGAATCGGAAGGAAAAGGAAGTAGCTGAAAAGACCCCTTTGGTTTTAACTTCTTCTCAGTGTCTGTTAATGAATGTTTTGAATTCAGGAAATATAAACAGGAGGGGAATGACATTTTTAAAAGCACATAGATATACTGTGAGCAAAATCTGACAGAAAAAGGAAATAAATCGAGACAGACCCCCTGCGTTGCTAGAGCAGCACATTTTCTCATTCACATGAATTAATTTGTGACCTATCACCAGAGATGCATGAAGGATGGTATTTAAGTTTGGATGGTACCTTCCACAGCAGGACATGTTAACCCATCTCTGGATGATGATGTCACTGGCAGAAGTTTTGAACGCACTGTTCAGCAGGATGAAACATTAGTCCTAAAGGAAAGAAAGAGCGAAGAGGAGACAACAGGGGCGCATGGAAACACCAGATTCTCAGAATTCAAAAGCTGACTGATTTCTGCCATGTCTGTAGGAATACAGCAGGCACCTCAGTGCTGCCTAAGGAGTCAAGTAGTCAAGCCCTGTCAGACTGGCAAAAGAAATGTCATTTTAGGCGGCAGCTATTGATGCTGTCAACAACTATCTTCACACAACAGAGCAAACCAAGGGCAAGCATGCTTTGTGGCTTTGTTAGTAACAGATCGCTGCTGGGAATGCTGTCATGGGAGTACCTGAAGAGAAGCGTGAGAACAGAAGAAGTCGAGGTACAATAATCCACTTCCTGGTATTGAAAAGTCACCGTAGCGCAAAACGGATATTCAAAACCGGGTTTCTGTACTGCAGAAAGAAAATCAATTATCAGCATAGTTTTACAATTGTGGGTTATGAAGAAATCGATAGGTACGGTACCATTTACCATCAGCATTGCTTTTGAGTCCCCAAACACCCTTAGGTGGTACCCAATCAGTTGCACCATCTCTAATTCAGCAGACATCTATGGCAACAAGTCCAGGACAACAGATTCTAGTGCCAAGAATTCACCGACAACTACCGACCCTGCCTCATTTACTGTCTGCGTGATCTGGCATTCACAGAGGCTTAGAGATTCTCTTCGCTAACCATCATCATCTTTGATCTCCAGAAAAACACCATGGCAGGTGTAGAAATGAGATTCAGAGGAATCCCTGCCCTCTTGGCAGAGAAACTGATTTACAGAATCGTAGAATGGTTTGGGTTGCAAGGGGCCTTAAAGATCATCTATTTCCAACTCCCCTGCCATGGGCAGGGACGCTAATTTAGTGTTTCTAATTCAATGGCTATTTACAAACAACAACCACCACCAAACCCACACCCAGCCCACAACAATGAAAAAACAACAACCCAGAAGCAGAGCGAAAATTTCAAACAAATAGATCAATCCAAGTGATCGCCATCTGTGTTCAGAACAGCATGGAAAACTCCTCCTGAAGAGAAAAGCAAGTGCCAGGAGTGCACTTGCAGCCTGCCATCCATAGCCATTTCAGCATATTGCACCACGAGTTACTCTTTGATGACCTCTGCTAAGATCATTGGTCACTTACTTAGGTCTCAAGCCTTCTGAAAATGGCCAACCTATTCTCCTACATTCCTATGTAGCACTGAAGGGAAAAGAAACTAAACATTGTAGCAGCAGCTGTTTAGAGCTGTTTTATACCCACACCACACAGCAGGATTTCCCAGTCTCGGAAAGGTCACGTCTTCACTCGCTCCATCATTAACTCTTAACCTCGCGGTTTGAATCTCATCTTCCATAACATCACAAACCAACAAAGAACAGGTATCTTCAGGTAACTGCACACACACGTCCGAGCTCACAGGCCCAGCTCACTCCCCAGTACAAAAGAGAAGTACAGAGGCTTTCCGCAAGCTCTTTTGAGCCGTAAGATAACATCCTCCCCCAAAAGACTCTCTGCGTTTACTGACCTGACCTCTGCAGCCGCCACAACAAGAGTCAGGACTAGCTCCTGATGGCACTACGTCTCCAGAGGTGACGGGGTCTTTCCTGGCACCCAGAGAAGTCAGAGCACCGGCACACACTCACCGTGTTAGAGCCTCAAGAGCACCCAGCACTGCACCAGAGGACAGAGAGAAATACTAGAAAGCTGCAGTACTGAGAAGTTCCAACAGCAACTTTTTAAGCCAGCTTTACCCAAGTTTCCTCTACATATACTGTCCCAGGCACCAGGCCTTGCTCGTTCCGCAAGCAATTGCTACAATACCGCTTTTGTTCTAGTATGGGAAACCTTACAGCCATCCCCCCTAAAATGTCCCTAGAGAAAGAAGAAGGCGGGAGGAAAAGAAGAGCTAAAATTGGTCTGCGAAGCACAACTATCAGTGTTTCATTGGAATAACGAGTACTACTTATGCTTTGTAAACTTCAAGACAGTTGTCTGTCACATTACAGGGATTAAAAGGCTCTAGACAGGTGAAAGAAAAAGGCACCCTCTAAGAGAAGTGAAGTCAAACCTACCAAGTCATTGGAGGCATCTGATTCCTACGGAGTCAGGCAGAGTTAGGAGCCTCTATGAAAACCCGTGCTTTTTCCGCAGTTGTGAACAGGAATTGGCCATTTTAGAAGCTTAGACAGAGTTCAGCAGCATAAACTGCATCGGAAAGCCTTGATGCAACAGGAAATGCCTCCAGGGCAGTGCAGACCCACCTTTGGGCGTTACGAAAAGAAGAATGCCAGACTGCAGTGCATCTCATTAACTATCGTACACTGTGCGTTTTGTCTGCAGCTTTTGCAGCTCCAGACACTATTTTATTGGCAGCCGGAATGTGTAAAGCACACCTGTTAGACTGACACCTGAGAACACTGCTTTAAAGCTTCAAAAGCTCGCCTTTGTCGCGTTGCAAAAGCTGAAAGTCACAGTACTATCCACCCTCTGGGAGTTGTTTCAGTAATGCTTAAAATTACTGAAAGCGAGAATCGGAAAGGTCCGAGACCTCGGCGGCATTCTAAAGAATACCCGAAGATTAAATTTTTTAAACCTTTTTTTTTTAAGATCTTTTCAAAAATCTTTCTTTGGCCGCTCCATATTCAACTATCAAATGGGGATTTTTCAGCACAACCCACTGAAGCTTCTCTCCGGTGAGGTTATAAACCATCACTGATTCTTAGCTCTAAAACCTACACATGCAAGGTGGTCCCACTCAAGTGCTCATCAGCGCCCTGCTTCAAAGGCTGTGGTGCAAAAACTGTCACGATGCCTGCTCCATCAAATGCCCGCTCCACAGCATCAGCGCCGATGGCGACGTCATGACCAGCTCGATACCGGTTTTGTCAGGATTTGTACATTCATTGTTACTATTCTTATTTTGATTTCCACTCAGGCTGTTCCAGCTCCCTTTCCTCGTGGCCGAGTCTCTTTCATTCCCTTTCCCTCCCCCTCTGGGCAGAGAGAGGGGGGGGGGAGCCAGGGAGGGCGGGAGGGAGGTTAACAGAGAGCGGCTGTTCCAGCTCTAAGGGCCCGCCCTGTGCTGGGCACAGCCAGGGCCCCCACGTCGCTGCGGGCCGGGGCAGCCTGGGCAGGAGTTCCGAGGCCATCTCTGCGGCCTCTGTGCGGGCAGGAGACGCGACACGGGGCACAGCGTTGAGTCCGGCCCCTGGCAGCGGGAGAGCAGAGCCGGCGGCGGCCGGGGCACAGGCCGAGCCAGAGCCTGCCGGGGCAGCTCTGGCCGGTTTCGCGCGCTCGGGTCCCGGTGCCGCTGCCGGCAGGGCCCAGCTCTCCGCCCCGCCCCGGCTCCGGGCCAGCAGCCGCAGGGCCCCGCGCCCCGCGCCCCGCGCCCCGCGCCCCGCGCCCC
>WTSP01019117.1:84403-101477 GCA_025331215.1 Actenoides lindsayi | reverse complement strand
CCAGGGATGGGGCAGCCACCACCTCTCTGGGCAGCCTGGGCCAGGCTCTCACCACCCTCAGCACCAACAATTTCTCCCTTCTCTTCAGTCTGAATCTCCCCGTTTTAGTTTAAACCATCACCCCTTGTCCTGTCCCCACAGTCCCTGCTAAAAAGGATGCCCTTCTCTCTGTCAGCATCTAGAAAAGCCTGAGAGAAACAAATGCTTAAGCATGGAGCTCCTCTTCTTCTCTGCACGTATCCCGACTTCCCGCCCTGGCACTAACAGTCACGTTGGCCAAACCCCGCTGCAGCGCAGACGATAACCACCCGTCAGGTCCCCGCAAGGGCAGGAGCTCCAGCGGCGAGACAGGGACATGTGCTGCCCGCTTGGTTGCCACCTCCATGGGAATGGTGACCACCAAGCTGGTCAGGAAGGGTCCTGGGGGTCACTTCTCTCTGCGGCACTCAGTTTCTAACCTGGGGGCTTGATCTCTTCGCAGGTGGACCCTTTCCCTGAGTGGTGTGTCGGAGCCAGGGGATGCTGCTACTGGAGCTTTTGATCCTGACGCGCAAGAAAAGCAGCAGAAGGAAAACCTGGTGTTCCCACGCACAGGCAGAAGCAGCTGCATGTTGTAGTAGGCCAACGTTCAAGTGACAAATACGGCATCATCACTTGGTGGTTCCAAGCCATGAACCTAAAGAAACGTCTCAAAACAAAAAGCAGGTGTGTGTTGGTGTACGTAGGTTTCCTCAGCTGCTTCTTGAGGAGCGCAGGCCTTGCCAACAGCGAAACCAGTTCGTCCTGTGTACTCAGAGGAGGTCGTTCTGTTTGTCTTGGGTGTAGAAAAGTGTTATTTTCTGATATGTGTGTTTTCCTCTGGGTAGCGATGGAAATTGCTCTCTCAGGGTGAAAAGAACTTGAAGGTTTGCTTAAATGTTTTGAGAGCTTTTGATAGAAGGTGACATTTGAAACAGCAATTATTCTTATTCAGCTTTATAGCTCGGAACTGTTACTGGGACACAGTCTAGAGATTTCACTTAAGCCCGGGTTTTTAAATGCCAATGTCTGGGAGTTTAAACTGGAGTGTATTGATGTCAAACACCTTCAGGTTTTGTTTTCAGAAATGTTGAACCTCTTGCAGGGTAGGGCTTCTGGAGACTTAAAAAAGGCAAGAAATTCACTTTAGAGATTTTGACTGCTTCTTATAAAGTCTGGCCTATTGTAATTGTAGTTGTTTTTTACCTGATGTTTTTTTCCAAGCAGTTAATTCCATCACAAACAGTTCTTAGCTCTAAGCAGCAGCTTTAGTTCAAGAGCAGAACTTGATACTGGGGTTATTCATGTGAATCCACACAGCCAATCGCCTCTTCCTCGGAGTTAACCAGATAATCAGTAAGTTAAAATACTGACAAAAAGTATTATGAACCCATATATGAACACGATGATTTTTTTTCCCAGTATTTACTGAACAACTTGCCTGGGAAATGGGTCTTAGTTTGGCTCTCATGGCTGATTCTAAGCCTCCTCTTACCAATACTCCCGAGACCCTCTGGTTAATTTTGTGGCACAAAATATTTAATTACGTGCACTGCCAAGTGAATGCAAGGTCTCAAATTGAATTTCAGCCTTCCTGGGCAACTATTTTAGACACTTTGGTAGAATGTAAATGCATATTTTCTGCGTGCCAGATCCCGGCCCCCTATCCATCAAAGTAAATCTCCAGTAGTTCCACTGAAGGCTTGGAACAATCCTAAGTTATGTTGTTGAGGTCAGATTGCGACCCTGAAGCTCTGGCAGAGACCCAAACCCAAAGAAATTTGTGTGGGAAATTGGGGAGGGAATAAATGAGCACTTGCCTGTGCTTTTTGTGGGAGTGAACTGTGACAAAGGTGTGAGCTAAGATGAAAGCTCCTAATCGTGGTGGATATTACTTTCCAGCTGTTTCTGCTGGAAATAGCTCCGTGTGTGCCTATGGGATGGGTCCTTATTTTCTGACGGTGCTCTGTCTCAAATAACAACCAAGTTTTCTTTCACTTCTCCTGACTGTACCCGTCCCCCTCACTCCCTCCAAAGAAAATTCACTTACTGTAAAAAGAAAGTGCAGGGGTAGATTCTGGTTTGTTTTGGGTTTTTTTTTTCCTTTGGTGAATTTAAACCTTCATTTTCTTTCTCTGCCAACAAAAGCGGCGGGTCTAAATAGTATTAGGTAATCGTGGTTGTCCTACTGCACGTTGTATTGTGGAAAAAATTAATTGCTGGGTTGGGGTTTTTTTTTCCACCCGAGGGTTTAAGCAGCAGTCCCCTTGGTCTGATGGGGAGAGTGTCGTTTTCCTCCCAGTTCAGACCGTGTACTGTCAAGCAGCATGAAAGGATTCCTGTACAGCTGTGCTGGGTGAGTGGGCGGGCATCTCATTCAGCAATAACATCTCATTTATACAGCCATGAAAATCTACAGCTATAAATAAACAGTTCTGCCTGACTGTGTATACTTGCTCAAAATAAATCCAGAGCGCGAGAGAGAGAGAGAGAAACAGACTGGAAAGAGGAAATTTGGTGTAAATGTTGTAATGGCCAGATCCTTACTCGGAGCACCTCGGTGTTCAGAATCCTGGAGGAAACGTGGGTTTGTGAACAGCCACGCACACGTTCTGCCTTTGTGTGCATCTGAGAGAGGAGCAAATCAGACCTAAGATCCCAGCAGTTGTGTTTTGGGGGGGTGAGCATTACCCATTGCTTTCCTGAAGCGCATGGCTGGGACCCAGCCTCCCCATGAAGCACGGAGCAGAGAGTGGTGCCTCTTCTGAGCCCCTTTCAGAGAAAGAAAAACACACACACACACACACACCCCATGATCTTCCTCAGTCGCTGCACCGGATCGCAAAGGGAATCCCAGCATGAGCAAGAGCTGAGGGGGAGATCTACCACTGAGCTGCTCTGGTTGGTCGTGGAAAGAACTACCCTTCTGTGTCAGGGCCCAGGCTCTGTTTAGAGTTTCTATTTTTAAACTGTTTTCACTGGATTATCAGTGCAAAGTAAAATGATTTTTTAAAAAGAGGGAGAAAAATACCAAACAAACCTGTACAAGGAGTCTCCTGAACCTTCTCCTCTTCCCTAATTCCCTTCATGGTTTTGCTTCTGTCTGCCTCTCTGAAATACTTCCTTTGACCTGCATCTTTCAGCTGAATTCTTTCCACGTTCTCCTTTAGCTTCAACAGAACAGGGGGTGTGGGGGTGGTATAAGGGCTTACATTCCCCTTACCCAGTAAACTGGAGCGAGTTACCTGGATGAACTGGGAATTATTGACTGCATGCATGTATTTCACCCAGTTAACTTAGTTTACAGTCTAGCCCTGGCGTGTTAACTTCCCAGACTAGAATTTTATCAGGTGCTTAACACATGAGAAGAACAATCTTATGTATACACATAATTTTTTTTTATTGCTTGTAGGCAGCTTACAGCATGTTTTGCTTTCACTAAGCTCCAGCAGCATTCGAAAGATGAAAATAACACCCCGGTGAACTGCGTGCACGGTAGCTCTAAGCCAGGGGTTTTGGCAATGGAGATGGAGTTTGACATGTAAGTACTGCAGCTAGTTTCAAATCCTCATTGAAATGCAGGGCTAATATGAGAGATCTTTCTTCTTCAGGCTGACCATTAAGGAACACTTGAGCTGCCATCGGTTTTGCCTGTTTATTGGAGTTTGCAAAGCAGATCTCCAGTGTTTTCAATGTTAACAAGATGTTGAGACTAATAACAGAAATCAACTATATTGAGGAAGATTAGTAAACATGTGAATGGAGTGTAATTATATGGCAGGCAGCGTTATGTTAAACAGCGCTTTAAATTAACATGCTTTCTGTCAAAGCAATCATACAGTCAGTATAATTAGGTTACTTTTTGCTGCAAGATTAACTGAAACCAAGAAAAAGGAAGAAAGTGTTGCATTTACATTTCCTGTTAAAATGGAGGGGAGATATTATGCATATTAATATTCCAGAATGTTTCTCATTGCGAAGAACTTGGCTTCATGGTGAACTTTCTGAGCAGACATTCCTAATTACAGTCCTTGTTAGCCCAATTTGTTATCTAGCTAGCTTGGAAGTCACAGCGCTGTTAAAATTTACCCCTCCTCTTAATTTTTTCCAGACTTGATGAAGGGCAATCCAAACAAGAGCTGGCTTGTGTTCACAGGGCTTTTACAGACTGGTGCCAAGCTCATGAAGGAGTTCGTTTACCCGTGACGAGTTTGAACCGCGGACACATCCTCACGTACGTTGTGCAAGGGATGAGAAATCTGTGTAAACAGATGAACGCAATTTTCTTATCGATAGCAGTCGCTGAGTTATCATGTAAGAGGCAAACATTTCATATTTTCCACCAGTTTTCCATATGTCTGATGACATAATGGCTTCACCAGAAGCTGCAATGCGTTGGAGAAAGGATTTATCACAGCTGCATTTATTTTCCTCTACTTCATGGCTTCAGCATCCAGGGAGAGCTTGTTTGGCTTGAAGAGGAGGATTCACTTGCCCTTCCTCCTGTAGTCCAGTATTACTATTGAATCTCCTGTTTGGAGGCAGAGGAGAATAGATTTTTTGGGGGGGTAAGAAAAAGGCACAACAGGGAAATCCTCTCTCAGATCAAGCACACTGTTGGTAGGAGGATGTGAACCTGGCCCCAGCCTCCCACCATCCCTGGGGAGCTCAACGCATCTGGGAGTGGGAGTAAGCTCTGAGTGCCTGGCTTGGGCCAGCTGCTCGTGTTGATGTGCTGCAGAAATGAAAGGAGCCTGGGATGTCCCCTGCAAATAAGAGATGACTCCACTACTGAGGAATGATTTGAAATCTACCATAGCCAGCGTCTATCGAGAATAACGGTGCTTTGCTAGTGAGAAAAAGCTACTGCCACCAAATAAACCCAGTGTGGTGTAAGAATATGCGAAAAACTTAACAAAAAAGCTTGTCTGGAAAGGCAGCAGATGATTTATCCCTGCAGCTGAAGTATCTGGAGCATCCTCCTGTGATTGGCCAGGACAGCACAGGACCTGCTGAAGACACACAGCTTTCTGAAGCACCAGCTAGAGACCAGATGTGCTACTGCGGAGTACCAAGTGTGGAATAACCAAATATTTGGGTACCTTATTTAGCACACCGCCTCAGCCTCTTTCCTTCCCTGTTGATAATCATTTCCTCACAGAGAATCAAGGTGCTTTCCCTGTCCATAGACCTCAGAGGCTCTGAAACACTGATCGCTGTATTTTATCTCCAGCCTGCAAAGCACTTGGCAATTGACCTGATAGGGAGCAAAATCCTGGCATTTCTCCCTTCCCAAATGATCCTGTAAGTATTTTGTGATGGCCAAATAGATATTTTAAAGCTGGGGGAGAAAAAAAACTCCACCAAAACTAAACCAAACACCCAGACCAGCCTATTAGAGCAGGGACAGCATATTAGCAAGCACCTGTTCATGTCTGGCCTCCAGTGATGAAATCGTAAGCCCTGGGTTGCCAGAGCTTCCGATCCGATGTGTCTCCAGTGAATCATCAGATAAACTTGTCAGCAAGAGCGGAGCCTGTGACAGATGGAGCAGGTTTCCCTTAAAGAGCTGCGCTCCTCTGCCCGAGGGGTAAGCTGCAGCTTGGGGGAGTGACAAAGAAGGGAAGGATATAAACACACCGTCGCAGCTCGCTGGCACAAGTAGGATGAATGGATGAGGCACGAGGAAATAGCCGTGTTTAGTTTGCAAACTCTGGCCGGTAAATCCTCTGAAATTTGAGTTCCGTTCGTCATTTGGCAATATCGGGGAAGTCATAAATACAAATATTTGCTTGCTGAAAGAAATAGGTATACCCTGGGCTCTTATTCTTTGTATTTGAAGGCAAGGTAGGACAGATCTCTTCTGGAAAGGAGGCTCAGTTTAAAAATCCCTCCTGGCCACTGTAACAACAAAGGGGGGGAACTTGCATCTGGATTGACAGTCACCTGCAGAACACGAGCATTTTACCATTGGTACAAAGCCTGCACCAGCACAGCACCTGAAGGACTTTGTGCCCTGCTCTGTTGCCCTTTGCATCCCTGTATTTGCCACTGGTGTTTTCACCATCTCAACAGCTGCTCAGAAGAACCAGAGAAGCAAGAATTCAGTCGTGTTTTAGTATTGCTCTCTCTAGCACAGATCCACGTGCTCTCACACAGGCTGGGTTTCCCAGTTGCTGACTACAGGGTACTAAGGGAACTTGGTTTCACAAGCACATAAATACAAAAACCAAAACCCAGGGAAAGCAATCGGTTCCTAAACCACGTTACATGTTTCTGGAAAACCATTTAGTGCAAAAGTACTCAGAAAAGAAAAGGAAAAAATATGTTACAAGTGAAGATTGCCATCTAACTTCAGCTCAGCTTTGGGCAAATACATTTCAGCAATGTCTTCTGGAGATATTCAGGAGCTTGTAGAAGATCTGGAGGAGTGCATCCATCCATGCGCTGGGCACAAGGAAGTTATTCTACCATTAAGTTTCCTCTTTTTTTCCTGAAAGCAGCAGCTCTTATTCTTGTCCTGCCTTATCCCTTACTTTGGAGTATTTTGGCTTTGCCCCAGTGTTGTTCCTCAGCTGGCTGCTGACCAAAGTCTTCCTTTCTGGAGGACAGCGAGCATCCAGGTGTGGGTCTGGTGGAGCTGCTGCCTGCTCTGACAGCCAGCCTCCCTTTCTGCCCCACTTCTCTCCCAAAGGACAGTTCTGCCAGCTGGGGATGGACACTTCTCTGGGCTTAGCAGACGCCTTGTGCCTGTAAAAATCTCATAAGTGGTTTGCCCATTGTCCCTCAGCACCGGTGGAGCGAGTAGCTGTTGCTAGCTATAGCTCCTTTCCACCTGCATTGCAAAATTCACAAAACTAAGCAGCTGAGGAATGGTGTTTTGGTTTTCTGTCATGGGTTTTTTTCAGGTGTGATAGGTGGAACCTGCTCCATCTTCAAATGCCAGTGCCAGAGAAGAGACTTCACCTGAAGTATTGCTCTGTCTGATGTGGAGAGCTCGGATTCAAATTTCTCCAGATAATCTGGTTGTCTCACCAGGAGAAAACCCAAGGGAAAATTGCTTTGCTCTCTTTTTAGCAGTTCTAGTTTGACTGGTCAAAGTTACAAGAGATCAGTTGCCTCCATGCTGTTTTCTACCATTTGGGAGTGGGAGAAGCTATCAGCACGGTTCATCTTTGGTACTTGGACCCCGCAGCCAGATTCTTGACCGAGGTAAATTTATGGCAGTAAAAGAACCAGCCCATTGTTTCCAATTATCCTCTTTGGAGTTTCTGTATTGCTCAACATTGTCTAGTACTCTAGAAACTCTGGGATTTAAAACAAAAAAAAAAAAAAAAGAAAAAAGTCATTACTGGTACTATTCTCTGTGCCTCTCAGGCTGTGCAGCTGGGTTGCCTTAGTTACCACCAATCCAACTGTGCAAGGGGAGGGAGAGGCACACGAGAGATAATACATTTTTTAAACCTCCAATACTGTATGAAGCAGTTTGTCCATAAATAATAAAAGAAATTTAGGGTCTGGCATTTTTCAGTTGTTCTGAAAAGGAAAAACAAGGTTATGTTATTTGACAGCCTGGATTTTCCAGCTCTCAGAAACGATACTGAATCTTTTTTGGTCAAGCACAGGACACAGCTTTAAAAATTACTTTCTTGAAGCTGAAAGTTGCCCTCTGTGCCACCAGTATCAGGTCTAACTGCTTGGTGGGCACGAGTGTTATCGGAGAAGGTGTTTCTAGGTGTGCCTATAGGAACCTAGTGGACAGCTGCATTATTCTGAAGCTCACACTGTGCCCTGGAGGGGATTGAGCAGGAAACACAAGAGAGGGCAGAAGTGCCCTTCCATGTACCCTGTCTTATGGGGGATAGAGGAGGTGGGCAGGGTGGAGGTGAAGAGGTCTGTCCTCTACCACCACAGATTGTTTTCCTTTGTGTGTTTGTCTTTTCTCACTGTGGCTGCTTTTGTTTTGTTTTATTCTTTCTGCAGGGTTATTTTAACTGCTTTTTCTCCCTTATTGCGTTGGGATGGTGAGACAGGAAAGGATAGGATGACAAAAAGTACATGGAGGCATTTTTGCTGCACAAAGAAAGGTATGTTGGAATCGTGTCTTCATTCAATTTGAAGCTCTTTTCACTCTGGCAAAGCTGAGCCAGAGACTTGTCTCAGTCAGGAACATATTAAGACTCTGGCACGCTGCAATTTGGAACAGTTTCCTTCTGGCCGTGTTTCAACGCTTATTAGGACCTCGTGATCAATGCCAATTTAAGGAGGTCCTACCCTTCTCTTGGGTGGGGTAGGAAGGAGTCAGGGGTGATGGGCAGGAGCTTAGGGAGAAGTTGCTGTGGCCAAAGTCCCCGTATTACCAACTGGCAGCCTTGGGTGCCGTGGAGTTGCCAGCCTTTGGGGTGCAGCTTGCAGCTGCTTTTCTTGGTGTCCCCCAACACCAGGGAATGCTGCCGGGCCTAGGGGTGAAGAGCTGAGGTTCTACACGAAGTAGCAAGAGTTTTGCACAAACGTGGGGGACCGTAACGTGGGGTGATGAAACCACCATGTGATTTTTAAGGCCGTGACTTTGTGGCTCCTTTGAAAAATATCAAGCATGTGTGGAGAGGTGGAGCCACCGCACACAGAAGGCCTCTGTGGATTGCAAGAGGACACCAGATATCACCAGAGGAGATCTTAAATGCTGTCTCTATATATATTCTCTGAGGTCACATTCGTGCTGTAGTACGATTGGGGGCTGCTTTTCAGCCTCTCTATGTGCACAGAAAAGAAAGTTGAGTTTCTTAAATGAACATTTCTTCAGTGAGGATATTTAGCCAGCGGTTCAAAATGCATCTAATTTTGGCAGTTAGTTTGATCTCTGCTTGGCACGACCTTTTGTCCCATTAATTAACACCTTGGAAATCAAATTCTTTTAATTCTGATTACCTCCAGCTTATGCACCGGGCGTACTCTAGGCCTGAAATGACCAATGCGTGCTCGGCGATGGAAAAAAAATCTGGTACCTAGATGTATCAGGTACCAGACCTCGTGTAAAGACCTCTGTTGTCTTGTGGTGGTGATGTGGTCTTTGATTAGTAATAGTCGCTCTTTATGAGATGCCTCTTCACCCAGAGCTAGTGCAGAAAGGCTGCAGATCTGTTCTCATTTACCAGCAATCCTCCTCTCGTATCGTGTTTACGCAAGGGTAGAATTCGTCCAAAATTTCCAAACATGGCCATGTAGAGCAAGCATCTTATTTGCAAAGGTATCGAGTGGTGAAGTTGGTTATTCAGCACATTTGAAAGTCAATCTGCCACTTTTAGGTAGCTGAGTATGGATGGTGAGAGACTAGCTACAGACACTCTACTTTAGCTTGACAGGCATGTGAGACTTCACAAAATGGATCAGGCATCAAATGTTCCCTGAGAACAGAGGGAGGTTGTCTTATTTATTTTCAGAGGTGTTTTTTGCAGCACTTTTTTCCTTTCATCAGAAAGCTAGTTTAAGAAATTGCAAATGTTCACACATTTGTCCTAAATAAAATACACACGTTTTCCTGACAGAAACACTTTCATCCTCAAAATCTTAATCTTGAATGAAAAAAAAAGAGAGACACTACCACAAAGGAATGTTATAATAATGGTAATGATGATGATAATGCTATCCCATGCCAAATACTCAAAGCTGCTTCATTAGTTCTTTCTTCTACCTGTTAACTGTGTTCTCCTAAACTACTACTATTATTTTAATCCAGTGATCATGCTGGTAAGAGGTGCTTCTTGAGCCACATTAGAGAAACCTTGTCCAGGCTTTTAGCTGGGATTCCTGCTCTGATTTGTTCTCTGTTAATAACTGGTTAGGACCTGGAAATCTCTATCAGACACCCAAATGCCACCCCATGGTGTACAAGGGCCCCTTCCTCTCCCCACCTGCTGAGGCAATCACAGGCAATCACCCTATTTTAGACTTTTTTTTTTTCCACATGTGGATGAAAGTAACAAACAAAACTTGGACTCACCCCATATCATACGGTTGAGGAACTCCCCAAAGTTGTAGAAAGAGATGATGATGGCGATGCTACCTGCGAAAAAGGCTGCTAGCCCAGCCGGGCTGAAGAGGGCAAAGAGAGGATATACCCACTCCCCCGTTGCTGAATAAATCCACAGGACCCTGGGCAAGGAGAGGAAATGACCTTTGGTTAGGACCATTCAGTTAGAAGAACCACTTCGTGCTTTCTAACTCCCGAAGGGCCACGTCATCAAAACAATCTTGATACAGAGGAAAGTCAGCTCAGCTGTCGATGCATCCCCTCGGCATCTGGCTATTTGCTGTGAAGCACACTTGAGCCACTGCTAACTTAGATGGGTTTCAGCACAGGTTGAAATGTTCATCATGTTCTGCTGTCACCCTGGTGGTTACTAACACCAGTAAAATAACAGTAAAATAGGAAAATGCTCAGAAATAGTGTTGTGTGCTTGGCTCTTCTAAGCGAAGCTTATTGAAGTAAGTTCTCCCATAGCTACAGCAGCTTTTCAGCCCCTATCCATGACCATACCTTCCACAAGCTTTCAGGAGGTGAAAAGGAACCTTTTTCTATTGGTCTAAGAGAAGGAGCAAGTAGATAGGAAAATAGATGTAGCTGCCTTGCTTCTTTGTGCCAGAGCCATTTGCAAAACATTGTTTGGCAAAGGGAAAGAAGGAAAAGGAAGAGAATGAATGTGTCTGCTTTATAGGACTACTTCTACTGAAGCCCTGTCTTTCTGCCTTTTTTCTTCTTTTAAAAAGCATCTTCATCTCAAAAAACACCGGCCTAGGTTGCCCAGAGAGGTGGTGGCTGCCCCATCCTTGGCATCATTGCAGCCATGGCTGGGGCTCTGAGCACCCTGCTCTAGTTGCAGATGGCCCTGGTCCCTGCAGGGGGGTTGGACCAGATGACCTTGAAAGGTCCCTTTCAACCCAAACCAGTCTATGGTTCTATGATCTTGTAGTGCCTGACAGTTCTCTGATACCATTTACATTGTTTATGGCTCGTAAGAGTGGCTGATATTAACTGCCTGGACTTAAGAATGTAAAAATGCTCTAAGGGACCACCTTCCACTTAGGACCATGCAACATCAATTCAGAGGAGATAATGGGAGAGCTCAAAGGTGTTGATGCTTGTGTTGATCCTCACCCTTTGATGAGGATTCGGGTCCTGGCATGAGCCATGTCTCCCGAGGGGTGGAATTGCTGAGCTGACAGGGGCTTTAGGAGAAAGCATGGCACACATGACTGTGACAGTTGCCTGCAGAGCTGTCTGGTCTCAAAGACAGTAAAAGCCAAATGCTGTCAGAAGACAAGCAAAACAAAGCTGGTGTTAAGCAACTGTGTGAACCAGAACATAGAAAAGGAATTGAGGAAGCTGTGGTCATAATCCTTTTAGGCTCTGGGCTGAATTAGGATGCCTCCTAACTTGGTTACCTCCTGTAGCAGTGAAGTTCATTGCTTCCACAGCCACTCTGATGGCTTTCAAGTCACAAGAGCATTTCATCTGTGCAGTTTATATTCTATTCCAGATTTTCATTCGATGGGCTGAAGGTCATCTCTAGCTGACAGTGGGAACTGGTGGGTAGGAATGGGGAAGAAGGGTTTCCTCATCGTCCCAGTGACTTCTCAGAAATCTCCCTCCTGACCAGTTGTTCTGTATTCTTCCCCCTAGGGCCCATGTGTTTCCTGAGCTCTGGAAAGTTGATATCACAGTGTGCCCTGAAGCTGTACGGACCCGTTCCTGAGCTGAGTCTCAACATATGATTTCTCTGGAGGAGAAACCCACCTGGACATGGAGATCCTGGGCGCTCTGCTCTGGGTGACCCTGCTGGAGCAAGGTGGGGTCATCAGATGATGGCCAGAGGTCCCTTCCAACCCCCACCACGCCGTGAGATTTAAATTCCCTCACGAGGTAAGTACAGCATTTGGCTTTGTCTTACAAAGCAGACCACTTGGAGAAAACATTTCAAAGTCTGTAATTCTTACCAAGTGATATAGAGAAAAGCGACACATCCTAAAAGGACCAATCCCTTCTTCTTCGCTGGGTAACGATGCGGCAGCGCGAGGATCTCCAGGACAGCAAATGGCAATACAGCCGTGTGCTGGGGAGAAAAGAGAGTCTGTCACTGACTGGCCACAGTGCTGATCACGAAGCTCCAGAGGCTGCTCTTGAGCAAAAGATTATTTAACAACACTGAATGTAACTGTGTACAAATGAGCATGCCACTTTTTCGCTGTCGTCGTTTTTCGCTTGTGGTTTGTTTGTACAGTGAGGAATGACCCCTGCAGGAACTAGCACGGACACTTCCTCATTAGTATGCTCTAAAAAGTGCTGTGATGAGCTCTGCCCGTAGAACGACCTGCGTTGCTTTATAACAGGTGAGCTTCCCTTTTGCATTTTATCATGCGAGACGTTCTTTGGGTAATTCCCATTAGAGTACAAAAGATATTGGTGTTTATAGTTCAGTGCACTTGAGGATGTCAGAAGTCTCCTCCTTGAGCTCATTAAGCAATTGCTGAGTTGCTTTCATGTTCTCGTCAAGTTGTTCTTGTATTTTATTTATTGTCATTTATTATTTAGCCCAGTGCAATTGCAGCGTGTTGAGCTTCTCTTTGTAAACTGAAAATCATGGGGGTAAACATTCAGAAGACTTAAGTTTGCTGTGATTCATGATGAGGAAGGGACTTCAAACAAGCTTAACCAAGAGTTAGTAGAGAGTTAGGTTGTTGGAGAAGCTTTTTGTCCTTCTCTCTTATTTTAAAGTGTTTGAATTTTATGAAGCCACATCAGTTTCAAGGGCTTTTGTGATGGTAACTGTCAGAGCACAGGGCAGGCAGTTTGGTGGCAACTGTTCTGTGGTGTGCAGCTGCCTCCAAGAGGGATGCTTCTCACTGTGGGGACGCTGGGAGCACAGCAGGAAGCCCTTCAGGAGCTGGATGTTAAACGGACAATGTGGGGCTCTTGAGCTGCTAACGCCTCAACTTCTTGGCTGATTTGTGACAGCTTCAGAAACTAATTTGTTGGGGTGAAATGTCCCCACTAAACGTTTTGTAATATTTCCCCCTGCAAGCAAACAATAGTTTTAATTCACAACACCTAGCACAGAACAATGCTGGGGGACAACACAGTAAAAACAATCAGTGAAATCATAGAAATCACAGAAAGGTTTGACTTGGAAGGGACCTTTCAAGCTCATCTAGTGCAAACCCCCTGCAGTGAGCAGGGACATCTGCAGCTAAAGCAGGTTGCTCAGAGCCCCAGACAACCTGAGATGAGGTGCCCCAATGAGCTGCAATTGGATAAAACCATAGCAACAACTGTAGCTGACTACTTGGTTAAATTCCTATTAATTAAGCAAATAGTTTCATGGGTAGATGGAGGGAGTAAGAAGGGGAGAGCGGCAGAGAAAGGGAAACTTTTAAGCGGAAAATAACAGCAAGAAAGTGTGAAGAAGAAAGTAGTCCAGAGACAGGCATAGAAATCAGGACAATGTGTTGGTGCATCTCGAGAGAACAGGGAAAGGAGAGAGGCTGTGAAGGCTTGAGAGGCTGACACAGTGATGGCTGCGATGGGCGAGTTCCCCATGTCCACTATGGGTAGGACTTTTTTCCTCAAGAGAGGTGCAGCTTCATTCTGGGAAATACACAGCAAGGACAATCAGGGAAATGAAAACTGAGGAGAGCTTGGCAAGCCCTTTGCAAGAGAAACTAGACAAGAACCTGGTGAGAGCCTGGCCCAGGCTGCCCAGAGAGGTGGTGGCTGCTCCATCCCTGGCACCATTGCAGGGGAGGTTGGCCGGGGCTCTGAGCACCCTGCTTCCACTGCCTGGAAGAGCGTTTCCATCTCCAAGAGCAGCAGAAGTGTTCAGTGGGGCTGTCTGCCTCTTGTTTTGTGAACAGTTTCTTAAAGATCTATCCTGATTTGGTAAAAGAGGAAAGAAAAAAAGAATAAAATACTGTGGTATGGGAAAGCTGCTTTCCCCCAAAATCCACTGATGACTTAATCAAGAGTGTGCTGTGCATTCTGTACAAATAATTGTATCCTTTAGAAAATATTTTGCCATATATTAATCCAATTTTTTTTTTTTTAATAGCTTATGAGCTTATTCCTAGTTTGAGTGAATTGCTGTGTACGTTGACTAGATGTGCTTTTTGTAGGGCCTTTTAAACTCGCCATGCAAATGCTTTCTTGAGACAGATTTCTGCAACAGTTCTTGGCTACTTCAGGCACCCCCAGGATGAAAGCTTTCTGGTTTAGCATTTTTCCTTTGTGGATGTAAAGCTTCTTCCCCCCCCCCACTTCCTTCTCATGTACACATAGACGTGGGGAAAATCTTCCCTTGCACTTGTGCTACCCTAGAGCTTGCTGGTGGCTTCATGTATTTCTGCTGAGCCCAGTTTGTCCACTAACGGTAAAACCACGGTGGAATTTCCAGATAACTGAGAATGTTTATGAGAGCAGCTGGGTATTTATACAGCAGAGGAACGTGTGGCTGGCTACGGGGCGCAAAAACCTGCCCTCTGCCTACGACGCGTTGTTGGCTCTCTCGACGCTCTCCCTCTCGCAGCCGATAGACGGTGACTTTGGCAGCATCGTTAGTGATAGACCATAGATCATCCTTCATAGCTGCTGAAAGGCTTGAAAGACTTCTCAGTATCCTTCTCAAACAAACAAACAAAAAAAGATGTGTATTCTCATTGGAGTTATTTTTACCACCGTTCTCTAGTGCATGGTCATTAAGTATATTTCCAACCCTATTTAGCTGTGCTTGGTATCCTTAAGCTGACGTTTGTCTGAGGAGTGTGACATTTGCACAGGGCCAAATTCAAACGTACAGTTTTGCCTCTTGCTTTAAAGAAAACTTAATAATTAAGCTCAGATTGACACAGATCAAAACATTGGCAAAAATTGCTGGAAAGAGTGACTCATTTTTTTTTTTTTAAATTTCAATTAACAGTTTCTCAGTTTCACATGTAAACAGTGAAACTGTCAAAAACAATTAGAGGGAGGGAAAAAAAAAAGAAACTATTTCACTCCAAGGTAAAGGCAAATGCACTAAAACAATAGCTGTGTGTGCTGATCAAGCCAGCAATGAACTGCGCGAGATCAGAGATAGATTTTTTTCTTGGCAGGAATCCTGTTAGGACTCATTTTTATGTTCTTTGAAATATTAATATATTTACTTGTCTCAACCTCTGCTTGTTGAGGAAAGCTTTCAGCTTACAGTTTTTGTAAGGACGGAAGTCTTTTAAATGGCTTTTTAAGTTACTATTATTTGTACAGTGGAAAGATAAAATTTATGGGGCTTTCAAAACTCTCAGAGACATTTTGTTAACTAATCACACTTATAATCTGAACTCTGTTTCCAAGCATTTGATTTAAAAACCCTTTGTGGCTCTTTCTGGCACTTATTTTCAACTTGGGCTTGGTTTCTTTGCTTCTTTCCTGACAAACTCAGGTGAATCTGAACTAATTATAAAATCACAACATTGTTTTTGTTGCTTATAAGTTCTGCTGTATGAATACGGGGGGGGGGGAAAGTTTCTTAAGCCTATGCTGAACTTTATGTGAAACATTGGCACGTTAACTCACCTCCTGCAGAGAAGAATGAAATTATAACATTCTTTGGCTGCTATTTTTTTTTCCTCCCCTGTGTTGTATGTTTCCCAGGATACGTTTCAGTTTATGAGTTTTAAACTGAGATAAATAGTCCACTCTGCATATTATTTCCACTGCTGGGTAAGACCACGTGGAATTTTTACTTCCCGTAGACATGATTTTGACTAATTTGTGTGATGTGTTCAATGTTACGTCCCGGTTTTGCTGTTGGGAATATAAGTAAAAGCAAATCTCGTAGGGCTGAGGAGACAGGGCTGGGTAGAGTTTGTGCTCAGCTGCAGGCTCCAGTCTAGGCTGAGTTTTCAGCTCCCCAGAGCTGCTGAGATCACTCGTATGCCGAACGCGTGCGTCGCGGTCTTTCTCGGTTTGACCCCGTTTGACTCCAGAGCGCAGGAAACGATGCCCGGGTTGACCAGAGCTGTTTGTTTCTCATTTGTCTGCATTTACATACCCTCCGTGTCTGCTTTCCATTAACGGGGGAGACTTTAGCAGGGGATTTTTTTTTATTTTTTTTTTTGAATTTTTTTTTTTCACTAACAATCCCCACGGGCCAAACTAAACTCCGCTGGGCACAGTTGGACACCTTCAAATGCTTTTGAAAAGCTGCCCGTGTTCCTCCTCTCAGACACGTTCCCCGTGGAGCTCGTGTGCTGACAGCTGCCCGTGGCCGATGCTCACGCTCGTGTTTTCTCCGTTGTTACGTTACTCCAAAAGAAAAAGTGAAAACCCAGTTCAGTGCTGTCTTACAAGGCTCGTGAAGCCAGCGTTCATTGGTTGACCCTTGAGGTGTTTACTCATTCAGCTCTGTAGGGAAAAGTCCTCTGGTCTATGGAAATTTCCTTGGGTTAGATGGTTTCATAAACAATTACAGCCTGTGTTATCACAGCATCGTAAAACTCAACTGCTTCTTGTCACCAGAACCTCTATTTAGTTAGATACCCCTCATAACTTTCTGAATCTCTGTGTGCTCTCTCCTTCCTTGGCTTCATCTTGGAAAAATTCCCTCTTTTTGTTTATTTTGCTATTTCATTTATTTGCTGTTTATTTCATGCCTTCATTCCAATGCCACCTTTAAAGCTTTCTTTTGTAATCTCTCCTTACACATTTTTTTCTTCCTCTCTTTATTTTGCAGAGTGGGAGAGGCTTAAGCATTATTGTTAATTTTATTTCTTTAATATATTGCCATATTTAATCAATGAAATAACTCTCTCTTTGAGGTACTACCTGTCTTGTAGATTCTCAGCCATCAATGCCTTTTCAGGGAACCACAGATTGATTTTATTGGATGGAGTGGGAGGCACGGGACTCATAGCATCACAGACTGGTTTGGGTTGGAAAGGACCTTTCAAGGTCATCTCATCCAACCCCCCTGCAGGGAGCAGGGCCATCCCCAACTAGAGCAGGGTGCTCAGAGCCCCGGCCAACCTC
>WTSP01019117.1:66863-84303 GCA_025331215.1 Actenoides lindsayi | reverse complement strand
GCAATGGTGCCAGGGATGGGGCAGCCACCACCTCTCTGGGCAGCCTGGGCCAGGCTCTCACCACCCTCAGTGTAAAGTATTTCTTCCATCTCTCCAGTCTAAATCTCCATTTTTTAGTTTAAAACCATCACCCCTTGTTCTGTTGCTGTTACTGAGCAGGTGTGGTGACAAATCAGGAAGCTATTGCTCCACTGAACTCCAGCAGCACTCCTCTCTGCACTGTCACCTACAACCCATTTCTGCCCTTTCTGCATCTGTTCACTCACATCCAAAAAGTGACATTTCTTCCCCCCCCTGCTTTTTCTGAGACATGTAGGGTAGTTCAGGAGAGTTACGGTGAAAAACGGGTGAAACTTCAGACCAGTTGTAAGGTGAAAGACCTCCAGGGACATTTCCTGCGTGCACAGATGCATTTTTTGGCCATCGGGCCCTGGCTGAATATCCCGTTGCTTACTGGCAAACGTTTGGACTCCGCGCCGATGCCAGAATTTTAATTGCATTTCTCCCTGACATTAGATACGTCGCCTAAGAACCCGATGTTGTGCTGCAGCTGGAAGCTGACACGAGCCTGAAGTGACACATCCTTCGCTGCGGAATATTCGTCTCCAGCTGCTCCATGGCAGGGTGGGTTACGGAGCCGGCACCTGCGCGCGCCGGGGTAGCAGCAGCCGGGGAGGATGCCCTGCCATAACATTTGTCTGTGAAACACATACTTTCTCCCTGAGGAAACGGGCTTGTGTCAACAAAAGTGGAAACTTCAAAAACAACAGCAACAAAAAAGATATATATGGTAGTGCTGGGAAAAGCTTAAGCATCTTTACTCTTAAATGTGCGGGGTGATTAATTTCACGTGCCGCATCCCTCACGCACACATTCTTCTTCCTTGCCAAAAGCTGAATGTAATTGGAAGCCTCTGAATGTCCATCGTTGCCAGACAGCTTAGAATTGAGATACTGTGAAATGCAAACAAATGGAAGTGTTTCTCTCCAGTGTAAATAGGCAAGAATTATTAAGCGTTAAATGATTCTTCTCGCAGTTGCTCCTTAAGATGGTCAGAGATGAACCCAAGGTGGTTCTTGTGTAGGAACCTGGAGCAGGAGTCCAGTGAGAATGGTCTGGACAAGCAGATTCTGTTCCACACACTGCTTTGTACCCCCTTGTTTGGTCAGTGTTGAAGAAGCTTCCAAAAATAGCTGTAAGAAGGTATCAGCCTTCACATAGATGCCCTCACATGAGAGTAAGAGTCATTTGTAGTCATAGAACTTAGTTTCCAGGCGGAGGTAAAATCATACTGATCCAAAATAACATTTCTGTAGAAGTAGTTGTGTCCACGCTGGGGAAGGGAATGGTTTAGTTAGGTGGGCAGGACACAAGCAGCCTGTAGATACCCAGAAGTTCCAAGATGAGAGAAGACCTGGTGAGTCTTGCTGGTATTCATTCTGTCAAGGCATTGGTGACTTGCTTCAGTGAAGGAGAACTAACTGTATGCACCCAGGTTGTTCTTTCACTCCCTTGTATTTTCTTTTTACACTTAGATACTCTTATCTGCTTTGGGACAGATGCAAAGGAGCTTGAGAGGGTCAGGCCACATGGGCTTTGGTGTCATTTTTGCTGAAAGTCTGCTAGGTAAGTAATTTTTTTCTTCTGTGCCTCCATTTACCATCCCTCCTTTTTAAAATTCTTAGTTATTTAGCTTATGAGGTCTTCAGAACATGCACAGTTCACAACCATGTGTCAACAAAGTGCCCAGAACACTAAAATGCTGATATTTGGAGGTTTTTTTTTCTTGAAGGTGTGAGTGTAACATGGCTACAGAATAAATTAGGAGAAGAGATGGCTAAACTAAACTCAGCCGCAGCCTGAAAATAAAGCAAATTGAACTTTTTAGAAGAAAAATTGCATTTTATAAGAACTGTGCTTCACAGACTAAAAATATAAACCTCCTTTACAAAAAGGCAATCGCACCGTCACCGTTTTATGAACACATCTGGTCCATGTTGATGTGTATCTTTGCTAAAGATTAAGATGGGTTTGAGGGATCTCTTCTGACCCACCATTGCCCCTCTTCGTTTAGCGTTCAGTTCTGTCAGCCCCTTCAAAATGTAGCGTTGCCCTAAACTGCCAGGAAGTTAAATAACACAGGCACGTGATTTAATCCGAGCTGTCCCCCAGCAGTTAGTTATCTTCTCGAGAGTATCCCGGTGTTGCTTGAAAAGAGATGACTGGGAAAGAAATAAACAACTTTGCTGGACGAATTGGCCAGCGTGGCTTTTGTCTCGGCCATCTCCCACTTCAAAAATAAAATTAGAAAAAAAAAAAAAAAAAGAAAATTGTGCTTTAGACATAAGTAAGGTGGGTTGTTTGGGGTTTTTTCCTGCCCATAAAGCTCAAAGCTTTGTCTAAAGATGGTAAATTGTGATTATCCCGAGCAAACAGCAGGGGAAACTGAGGCACAGCCCTCGGGTTAAACTCAGTGGAAAGGCAAAGAGAGAAACCCGGGTAGTCTGGAGTATTTGGCCTCCTTCAAATACCAGCGAGATTCCTTCTGCGTTGCCATCCTTTCTGCAAAGCAGGATCTGTTTCTGCTGGGGGTGCACAAACACACCCCAAATGGAACGTGCTCTGTACGGCTCTGGGCTACCAGGTGGGCAACGATGCTTTCCCACTGCGAGAGCAGGAAGGGTGAGAAAAAGAAATGGCTAGTTCAGTGCTGCAGCATCACCACGAGCTCAAGGAGCTTGGTATTCCTGAAGTGCTGGTGCGTGATTATTTTTTTGAGGTTCACTCCTGGGTTGCATAACAACATATGCTTTCCCCGTTTACAATGGTAAAATAGACCGAGCTTAAAAAACTATAAAAATACTCCCACTGTAAATGATGCAGCACTGATGTCTGCTACTGATACACTGATGTCTTCCACCTAAGCCAGCTAGATGCTGCCTCAACCTGCTGTGAGATGCCTGTAACCTCAGAGCCACAAAGTACAGCAGTGTGGAAGGGAACGAACCCAAGGAAAGGGCATCTGCTTGGCCATCACAACTTGGAGATTGTCCCTTAAAGCATCCGTAGCTCCCTGGATCTTCCTAGTATACCCAGCAGATATGTTGGGTTGGAAGAAAGAAATGTCTCAGCTAAGCCTGAAGGCACCTGTTTGTTGGAAGTTGTCCCAAAAGGTGGGGATTGTCAATAGTGGGGCTCGGTCTGCGCTGGTGGCAGATGTTTTTATGCTCCACAGTGACTGGGAGGAATATTTCCCACCCGGGAACTGCCAAGCACATGATGTCTGCAGGGTATTAGGAGCTTTAAAAATAAAATACTAGGTTGTGATAGAGGTTTGCTTTATGTGAAGCTTCTCTCTCATCAAAATAACTTTGAGGAAGAATTGTTTTCCTTTTTGAACACCTGTTTTTGACATTTCTGAAGCGGAAAAGCTTTTTGTTGTTGTCAGAATGACTCTGTTATGAAGTGTAGATGTAGGTAGGGTAAGAAAGAAGTTATAACGAATACCTTTGAGGGATTCCTGCAAAGAGCTCTTGCACATGACATAAAAATGTACGTTCTAGCACCTCTCAACCTCCCCATGTCATAAACAAATGTGGAAATGGAAAGGGCAAATTCTCAGCTGTGCGACAGGATTCAAACAAGCAGCAAAGCCCATCTCCTCTCAGCTCCAGCCTGGGCCCTCCCCTTCCCCAGCACTCTGAAGATTTTAAACTTCAACCCATCACCCCTACCAAACCCTGGGCCTGACACCAACACGATGCCCAGGACACGGGCAACTCTTCCTCTGGGCGGGTGGTGGTTTTGAGAGAGCATGGTGCCCGTTTGTATCTCTACGGAGGTTTGGACAGCCAGGTAAAGGCCTTGCTGGAGACGAATTGGTGGGCAGAGAGCAGGTGATAAGGTTAAAAGTGCATGAAGGCTGCAGTTTATCCCTTGGATACCAGCAACGTGGACGTGCCCGTGTGTGTTTGGATTCCAGGCGCGTGGCTCTGACTACGCTCGCCTAAACCAAGCGGCTGCTCAAAACCCTTAGCGAGTGTCCTCAGCCAGAACCCCCAGATCCTCTCACATTGACCTTCAATGTGAGTCGGGAACTGCTGCAGTGGGTTTGCAAAGCACTGTGCTGAAGAAATGATGTCTGGAGAGAAATGAGTCTTCCGCGTGATTATTTCATCCTTTTTGGCTTCTCTGATTCAGCCGAGCGCTGAACCTCTCCCTACTCTCCCCCTTCCCATCAGCCCCACGAGGCCTCCCTGACCTTACAATCCACCCACGGTTTCCATGTTACTGTCAGCCTCTTTACACTTGACTGATGAGAAATATGTGATTATTCAACACGTCATAAAAACAGCCAGAGCAAATGAAGGAGAAATCTGGAAAGTATTTATAGAAAATCTGTAAACAATCATTGCAATTCAGCGATTCAAAGCTGCGCACACATTAGCTTATTAGCTGTAGAGCTGTCAGATGGGCTTTGGTTCCTTCACCTTTCTTAAAAATTAAGAACTGCTTTCTTATACCCCCAGACTTTTTGTGTTTCATAGATTTCTGCTTGCAGAAAGTTTCTTTTCCGAGCGTATTTCATAGACTTTCATTTGCAGAAACAATTTATTTTTTGAGCTACACTGACCAAGATTATTTTTCCCCCACCTTTACGACTACACAACATTTCCTTGACTTCAGAGGTTTGACAAACACTGATTCGCTGACCTTCCTTCTGTGCTGAAAAGGCTTCTTGAGGTGACTTCAAACACACAATCACAGAATGTTAAGGGTTGGAAGGGACCTTGAAAGAGCATCTAGTCCAACCCACCTGCCAGAGCAGGACCACCTGGAGCAGGTCACACAGGAACGTGTCCAGGTGGGTTTGGAATGTCTCCAGAGAAGGAGACTCCACAACCCCCCCTGGGCAGCCTGTTCTAGAGCTCCATGACTCTCACGGTGAAAAAATATTTCCTTATGTTTCTGTGGGACTTCTGCTCCAGCTTACACTCATTGCCCCCTGTCCTGTCATTGGACATAACAGAGCAGAGCCTGGCTCCAGCCTCCTGACACTCACCCTTAACGTATTTGTAACCACGAATGAGGTCACCCCTCAGCCTCCTCTTCTCCAAGCTCAAGAGCCCCAGCTCCCCCAGCCTCTCCTCAGCAGGGAGATGTTCCACTCCCTTCAGCATCTTTGTGGCTCTGTGCTGGACTCTCTCAAGCAGTTTCCTGTCTTTCTTGAACGGAGGGCCCCAGTCGTGCAACTGCTGCCTACAGCTCAACGACAAATTCAGATAAGTAGGAAGGAGGAGGTGAGAAAGAAGAAGCCGTGAAACTCTTCTGGAAGGTGACACAATGCAACGGTGGGACAGATGCTGCAAAGTCTCTCCTCTCTGTCAGAGGCAGGGCTGTTCCTTACTCACCATGGCGTGATTCAACCAGAGCGGGATGACTCCGTCAAGGCTTTTGGGGTAAACCAGCTCTCGGTTGTAGGTATACAGTGTCCAAAAGGATATGGACACAAACTGGAACCAAAAGACAAAAGGGAGGAAATTTTAAAACGAAAGACAAACCTATTGGATAGGCTTTGGGTAGTGCTCTCATTTCTGAGAAGGCAAAGCATCCCCTACCTGAAAAACAGTGATGCTGCCTGCTACACCTATCTCACTTGTTACAACAGAGAGAAAGGAATTTACTCTGAGGTGCATCTTCTGTGTTGATACTGCGAGAAAAGCCTCCTTTACAAACTGCCAACACTGACATTTTCTATGCACTACTAGATTAGTTTTAAACATTTCTTTTTTTTTTTTTCCTTTGCAGATGGGATCTTTTGATGGTCCCGAAGTTCTCCTCAAGGGACTGGCTGTCAAGCCACAGCATTTATTCTGCTCAGTAACAAAGTAAAACCAGACCTTGGTAAGACAGTTCACATAAACCTTACCCTTATCTTCACAATTTATAAGCCTAATTCCTAAGCTGCAGGTGTGAGCTGCACTCTAGGCAGCCTTTTTTTCACCCCCCGGTAGAGGAGGATTTATGGCGGGAGAACTTAACCTGGAGGAAAGGAGCCCTGGTACCAGTTACTGATAGCTGGAAGCTGATTTGCGGTTGTTTTTTTTGCCCTGGCTTTATATCTGAGCACACTTTGCTCTCGGGGATTGGAAATGGGAGATGTGATGTGCTGGCAGAAGCAGACTACCTGTGCCTCGGTCCTGCGGGCAGGGTGAGGGTGCCTGAGGGCATCATGATATGCCAGTGGCATCATGAATACTGCTGTGCAGGGAAGATAAATTAGCCAGTCTCTCTACCCCAATCCCTGGCAGGGCATTTTTAGTGAGCCAGCTGGCTGAGCTGCTTGCAGACCAGATTTAAGCAGCTCTTCTCAGCCCTTTGAGGTTGAGAAGTGGCTGCAGGCTGCACTCACACGGAGCAGTACCTACACCCAAAAGTAACCCCTCGGTTCCTGTCCAACCCACAGCACCAGATAAGCAGCATTTTGCTGAACAGCACTCGCTGGGAGGGAGCAGGGCAGCCGTGGTGAATCTGATGTTGGCTGTGCCTGTAATTATCACCCTGTGAATCTGCTTCTCTGGGGTGCTTACTTAAAGCCACGCTGGAGTCAGAGCTGTGAGATTCTGCTGCCTCTTAAAGTACCCTCCCACGGCCTCCTGGCCCATGCTGCCCTTGAGAAATGCCCTAAGTCAATAAATCCACAGCTCCTTGGACGATGATTGACTGGAGATGATTGACTGATGATTGATGGAGAGGTTACACCACATACACCCTTTGGGCTCAATCTGTGATCACTCGGGGACAGCAACCCTGAAGTTTGTGAGAGAGGATTTGCTTGCAGCCAGGAGAGGCTCAGCACCCTTTCTTCTTCTAAACTGTCCAAAATCCAGCTAAACTGCCCAAATCCATCTGCTGCAACCTTTTCTCTCGTAGCGGGACAAGAAAACCCTACGGTTCTTTATTCTATGCATGTGCACGTTAGGCTATAACCCCCTCATTATTTATACAAACATTATTTTTATGTACAGAGGTTACTTACTGTGGACACGGGGAAAGCCAGAACACTGAAAAGAAGGTCTCTGCTGGAAATTACGCACTTAGCACATCGCAGTTTCTTAATTAGTCTCAACGCATCGGCCAGGAAGGACACCCCGTAGAAGACAGCCTGCAAAACCTAAAGTAATTACACCTAATGAGGGAAACTTATCCAGCTTTAATTAGCACGTTCCTCAATGAGCTCTGTTCTCGCTCTTCAGGGAGCTGTTTTGTTCGCGAGCTGCAAGCCCGGGTGAGGGAAATAGCTGTTGGCTAAATCTTTTTTACTAACTGAAGCTGATTAAATAAAGTTGTTGGGGAGATAACTGCAACCGTATCTCGTTTAACAGACCAAACAGAGATGTGATTCAGATGGGAGAGGTGGAGGGACACGTTGAAAGCCAGCTCCTTCACGCTCCCCATGTTAATTGTTACCTGTTCAATGGGTCTGAGGGGGGAGCAGGAGAACTGAATACACCTGCAAAAACTTCTTGTAAAGAGGTTGCTAAATAATTTCTCCCACTCTCTAGCCAACACAGGGTCTGCTTCCTGGGGACTCACGGTGCCCTTGAGCTCAGTGTCAAGTAGCTCAAAACACTCTAACGTGAGAATTAAATGCAGAAGTTGCAGAAACCAGAACCTAAAGAGGGATTCAGGAAAGGATTTCAGGTGCGTACAAGAAGAGATCCAGACTTTGCTAATTAAACTGAATCAGTTATATTATTTATAACTAATGAATTTTGAAGTTGGGAGGGATTGTTTGTTTGGCTTTCGTTCTTTAAATCGTTTACAAGCGACGAGGGTGGGGTTGTTTGGGGAGGATTTGGTAAAGAATTATGCAAGTGCACAGCAACAAAAGAGAATTCTGCAAACTGTGTGTAAAATTATCATGCTACTGTGGTTTAAGCCCCTCTTGCTTTCCCGATGACTTCGTTTTCTCTCCTGACACTACACCGTGGATCAAGCTGAACCAGGTTTGTCAGACACACAAAGGCAAAGCCTTGCAGAAAAATCTTTCTCCCACTACTGTGCATTCAGCACTGAGTCCAGCTCAGCTCTGGTAACTCACAGGGCAGCCTCTTCTCCTTAAGGCCAGGTTGTCCCAGAGTGATGCAATATGGGAAATGCAGCCTACCACAAACGCTGGACCAGCTAGCCATGCCTGAACGGAAAGAGCTTTCAAGATGAGGTCTTTTTTGCCATGATCTTACTCTGAATCAGATATTTATTTGGAGCACAGTGTCTGAAGTTGTGGCCGGTTACTTCATCGGTTTCTGAAGGGGCCGAGAAGGGTGGTGCTTGGGAGGGGACAGAATTAGTGCTATGCCTTTCCATCAGAAATTCATTTATTATCAAAATATCCGAGGGAAGGAGTGGACTATATTTTCCCCATGCCTGTTGTCAAACAAGGGTTTCTAGAAGCATCTTCCATGGAGCAAAGCCACCACAGTTTGTATGACCAAAGCATCCTTGCAGTTACCCGCGCCTGTCCCCAGATGTTTTTTGCAGCTTCCCAGCAAAGGGAAAAGATACATCCTCCCTTCCCTATCCTTTCCACAGTCCAGATGGTTGCCCCAGTAGACTGAAGCCAGCTGCCAGTGGTGGCATGTCCCCTCTCCCTGCTCACATCCATAGGTGCTGCAGTGGTGGGAGGCTGGCCCAGGGTCACCCAGGATGAGGTCCTGGAGCTTGTGCACCACCTGGGTCAGCAGCAAAGCCCTTTGACTCCTCTCAAGAGCATGGGGTGAATGGCCACATTTTCACATAAAAAGCCCTCAAGCAGCTCCTTCAGAACCCACGTATGGTTTCCTTCAGTTCTGAGGCACTCAAACCACCTCTTTTAAATGTGGGTTTTCTCTCTCTCCCCATTATCACAATTAGCCTCTGTAACTGCAGAGGTTCAGTCAGTAGGGATTCAACCCTCCAAGCCACGGGTATAGCTCAGACAAGCCCATACTGGGGCACAGTGTACTTCGACTCAAGCACATGTTCAACCCAAACATCTCTCCCAGTCCTTGGCCTCACCACGACACCAAAACAAAGTCCTGGAAGAGCTAAGAAAAGCCTGGTTATAAACAGAAGCTCTTGTTACATCCCGTAGAGCCAGCAGTAACTTTCTGTAAAAAGCATGAAAAATGACCATGAGGGTGGTGACAGTCTGGTGACACATGGTGACTAATTGCCAATAAAGCAATTAGGGAGAGGCCTGGTTCCCAGAGGACGGGGCTATTATTATCTTGTTCATGGTCAGCCTTACATTAATCATGGGACAGGGATAGGCTGCTTCTTCCCCCTCCTTCAAAACTGAACTAAAACAAACATTTCTGAAAAGAAGCAGTCCCAAAACAGCCACATTCTCAGCCTGGTAAATATTCTGTCCTACACAGAGGAGGACAATGTTATCTGGTGTATGGAAAATCCTTATCCGAATGTGTAACCTGACCCAGTTCTCCAGCTGAACAGGGAGAACAGGGAGAACTCTTGGAGAAGTTTGGACTCAGCCTTGAGCTTGTTTTTGCTCTGCTCTTAGCTCTTCTCTTCTCTGTCACTGTGGGTTCAAAGGGGTTTCAGTCAGTTCGTGATCAGCCTGGATTTCCAGGAGCAACAGAAGAATATAGAAGCAATTTTTTCAAGTCAGAAAACTGGACCTAGCTAGAACCATCCCAGTAAAGCTCAGTCTGGCAGGGTGCACTGCTGGGAGACTGAGAGCTCCAAACCCATGCTCCTCCAGGCTTATTCCTATGAGAAAGGTGCATCCAAATCTCACAGCCCTTCACTAATGGCAATATGTTGACATTAAAAAAAAAAAAAAAGCAATTGACATGAAAACATCAAATTATTCCAGATGTCCTGTGACTTTCCCAAGCAGCAGTGCTGGTGCTCCCAGATCCATTGCAGCCGCCCGTGGAATATAAATCTGCTGGCTGTAAATAAAGAGGACCCCCTAAAGTATTCCCACAAGAGCAGAAGGAAGACTGGAAGCACTCAGAAAGCTAACGCCTAACCCAAAGAGGAGAACATGGATGTGATTATCCCTGTTGGAGAGACTTCTGCTTCCCTCTCCAGACCCCGCAGGGCTCCCTGGTGCTGGGTGCTGTAGAAATGCTTAATTTGGCCAGATTGAGTTTCCACACCGAGAGTCGTGGTGACAAAGACAAACAAACCTTAATTTTTATCTGCTGCCGCGATTGAAGGGGTGTTTCTGTTTAACTAACCTGACATGATTTACTTTCCCCTGTAAGATCTGGTCGTATGTATACGCTGAAATCTCCAACTAGTACAAATAAATGGGGCTCCAAGCTCTGTCCTTAAGGGAGGATAAATCCAATATTCTGAGTAGGTTATTAGACATAACAGTCAACATTTAGTGCAGACACACATCCATTCACATGAGAGCGACCTGGGAAATATGTATGCTAAAAATATGTATACTAAATGCTGGGTCTATTTTGAAATGACTAAAACCCAGCTTTCAGGAGCATTGGAAAGTATTTCAATTACGAGAGAGAAAAGGGTACGGAATAAAATGGGGCAGGAATGCAATTAATAGTTTTTAAAGGTGCAGTGTGCTCATTATGCAATGATTTATGAATAGATTTACAGCAGCGAGCAGATTTTTATGAGCTCGGATATTTCAGGCAATGAATGATTCAGCTTGTGCTGTTTTGTGTCACAGACAAATGAATACAAAACTGGTTTTATCTGTCATTTCTGCTTGTTCAATAATCAGTCAATGAACTCCTTTGATACAAAAACCACTGATTCTTTTCTTTTTATTTTTTTCCTCCCCCTATAAAAATATTTCCTTTTTGAATCTCGATTGCTATGATCATTAACTAGATAACTGAATCTGAAGTAACCTCAGAGCTGTAGCTCTCTTGGGAGAGCCACATGACTAGCGAGGAATTGAATGAGGTGCTAAAAGAGGGTCATATCTCAAAGAAATTCTCCCAGCATCCCTCCAGCAGAGCCAGGAGGTGAGCTGCATTTCCATCCCCAGAAAAAAGTCACGTTTCCCAGTATTTCCAGTTCAGATGGGAGCGAGCCGGCTACAGCAGCTTTCCACAGATGGAAATTTTTAAATGCAACTCCAGAGAACTTAGAGGCATTTTCTGGGGGGAAATTTCCAAGCAATTCAGCCAGCTTGGTGCCAGAAGCCAGGCAATCACAGCCCAGAGGAGCTGGACAAGTGCTTGTGCCTGGCTCTGGGGAAGCCTTCAAGGCACAGCCCAGCCCTGCCCAGTGTGGCAGCTCCACTGAACCAGCACAGCCCAGTAGGAAGCTTTTGCCTGCTCCTCTTCCCCAGGATCGTATCTCTCAGCATCCCGTGATGTCTCCTGGGACTGCTTCCAAAGGCGCAGAAACGTAATGCATCAGGTTGGACTTCTGTGGTCCTCTTGTTCCTTGACGTCCCTCAGCAGGAACAGGGAGTGCCTTAATGCCAAACCATGAGGTGACTCTTCTGGGTCCTGTGGGACCTTCCCACAGAGAGCTCCACAGTTCCCTGGGCCACATCATCTTCTCACCCTCTTCTTCTCTTACACAGCAGCTCAGGAAGGTTTTGCCACCTGGAGATACCAACAAATGCTGTCCAGATAGCAGGAGAAGGGATGAGGGCATTTTTCTTCCCAGGTTCTTTTCTGGTTTTGGCAATTCTTTCTTGGAAAAACCCCTCACCTGTGTAAAGGAAGGACTACTGGCCATGAAGGAGTAATTCTGCACACCCTGCCCTGTTGCCACATTTTCTGTGTGCGAGATGGGGAATGTCTTCAGCTCAAACCATCTCCCCATTGGCTGACAGCTCCATTTTAGCATCAGGATCAGATCAATAAGTGGTTAAAAGGTGGGAGACAAAGGATTGGAGAAGCAGAGCAAGGGGCCCTGCTCACGGAGATTTAATGAGACCTGAGCTGTTCAGCAGATCCGTAAATGAGCTGGGGAAGGGAGAAAACACTGAGGTGGTAAAGCTTTCTAAAAAGTCTTTTTCTTTTATTTTTTTTTTTTTCCTGTCAAAGCAATGCCTTCCTGCAAATTGCCAAAGAATGTCAGGATATGGAGCACCTGAGAGATCAAATAGCAAGTGAAAATCAGTGTTGGTAAATGCAGTGTAAAGCATTTCAGAAAAAAAAAAAAAAAAATAAAAAAGCAACTTCAATTGCTGTGTTTCAACAGTGGGTTCTAAATTAACTATTGCCATCCAGGAAAGAAATATTGGCTCGCTGCGAATAGCTTCCTCAAATTGCCAACTCCTTGCTCGCCAGGAATCAAAAAAAGGACAAACAGAGAGCTAAGAATTTTTAAGAAGCCATAAACAACAGCCAAGGAACCACCTTTGGGCTGCTGCCGTGCTCATAGCTCAAGCACCACAGCCTGCCCTGCTTACCCCTTCCTGAAGCTAGAACAAACTCCTGCGAAGGGCAACCAGGATGTGTTAATGAAAGCAGCAGCCCTTTGTGAGGGGAGAGAAAAAAAGGCTCAGGCTTGAAGCTCGCAGAAAAGAATAACTCAAGGGAAAAACCTGGTAGAGGTCTGTAATGAGTGGCAAAGAAAAAGTCGAACAGGGACGAGCGATTGGAGTCTAACGCAGAAGTAAAGATGCATCCAATTGGGTTGTCGGGAAGCAAGGGATGAACTGCTCTGTCCTGCAAGGCACGCTTGCCTCATTGCACGTGCCAGAAGTACAAACAGGTATGTTTTTCCTTTAGATAGATAAAGGGAAGGCTCTGAATAGGCAGGAGCTACCTTGGCCTGGATTGGTTTCCCAGCTGGGTAAGTCGGTTGTCAGCGGGAGGGCAGAGCCACGGGAAGTTCATTTCACGCTTCCACGTGCTCTTGTCTCGTGCAGCCTTTCCCTGGTCACCCACTGCTGGTCACTGAGGGAAGCTGGGTGGTGATTTCACTGAGTATTTCTGTGTCCCAAACTGCTGGGGGCTGGGTTACTGCTGCCTGCTCTTGATCTGATGCTTTAGAGCTGTGTCAGATCTCATTATAACAGTGCCAGAGGATGGGGGGTGGAGATGCTGTTTTGCCTGGCAGTATGGCTGACCCTTTAATGGGGACAGCTTGCCCCCAAAAAAACAAAGGAGAGGAGCTGGGCACACAGTCCCTTGCCTGGTGGTGTTTTAGTCTACTGACATATGTCCCAGTGGGATGAACTGAATATCCTTAAGGTTGTTGAGTCCTCACCATCTGATCGCTGGCATTTCAGAAAAATTAATTTTTAAAACATCAGAAAAAGCCTGGATGTGCTGATAGAGACAACACAGCAACAAACCGTACGTGAGCCATCCTGACTGCAGTCATGTATGTGCCCCTATCCTTCCAAAGCCAGCTTGGCCACTGAGAAGGGTGGTGTGGCTCCCTGAAGCTCGGGCTGTAGTAGCCACCTCACGTGCCATTTACTCCCTCTTGGTTACAAATGTTTCAGAGTCACAAAATAGTTGAGTTTGGAAGGGACCCAAATTTCCAACCCCCCCTGGGGTTCTCCAAAGCCTTTAGGCTTCCACTGAACTCCACCATGAGGTGTCTCCTGAAGAATTAGAGACAAAGATACCCCAGGCCAGACCTCCCACTGCTATTTAACTCTGACAGTCACACGGAATGGACAAAAGGCTATGGAGGTCCCTGTGGTCATCCTTCAGATTAGCAAGTGTCCCTGAAATCTGTCCCTCGTAGGAACCCTCTCCACGTGCCCAGTCTTTCTATCCCACCACCACAAGCCATTGATGAAGTGCTTGGACTGTGAACAAACCTCCCCCAGGGTATCTCACATGCTTCCAGTTTGATTTCTAGCTTGTGAAACGTTAGCATGTTGGGAGAACCAGAACACATTATGGTCTGTGTTTTTCTGTGTACTTTTAGGAAGAGCAGCAAGCAGTTGGTAGCACCGTTAAGACAACATGGAATAAAGTCATAGGCACCTCTTTCCACAGGCTGGAATTTCTTTCCCTCGTGCTCTCAATTGATTGCCAAATGAAGCATGGACTCCAAGTGGCTAAATTAGCACTGTGCAATGCTCTGTTTTTACCTTTTCTGTAAATTACAGGACATAAAAGCCTATTAAAAAAATCTGAAGTAAAACTCCAAGCAGCATGATAATGTATGTTGAATTAAGAGTTGGGTAAGAGTCACCAAACTTGCACCTGTCCTGGCTGGACATACCCCACATTTCTGCCCCTCTCCTCACCGGTCACTCGCCTCTTTTATCAGGAGACAGCAAGCTTCAGAGGGCTTTCTGAAAGCCAAGCAGCTCCACGGTGTTCTTTCAGCATAAAACCTGTTAATATGTAGAATCATAGAATCATCCAGGCTGGAAAAGACCTTCAAGATCATCAAGTCCAACCAATAACCCTACTCTACATGTCCACTGTTAAACCGTGTTCCTAAGCACCTCATCTACATGACTTTTAAACACAGCCAGGGATGGGGACTCCACCACAGCCCTGGGCACCCTGGGCCAGGGCTTGGCAACCATTTGGGGAAAGAAATTCTTCTTAACAGCCAACTTAAACCTCCCCTGTTGCAACTTGAGACCATTTTCTCTTGTCTTATCACTTGTTCCTTGGGAGAAGAGACATCTCGCAGCACAAGCACAGATCCCTACTTAGTTTCCTTCGGGGTATAAACCGTTAAAGGAAGCGGCTTAACAGCAGCAAATATACCAGCTGCATATGTCTTGAGGCACAGATGGCAGACAAACAAATAGACATATTGGTATGGCTGTACAACACGCTTTGCTTACCAGATTGAGGACTGTCAGATATTTCCACTGCCCACCGTAAAGGAACACTTCAGATGGCCGCTCTTCTGCTTTCACGTGCGTGATGGAGTAGGCGATGAAAAAATACCAGGCAAAAGCAAGGCAATGGTACGTCGCGAGAGTCGAGGTTTCCATGCTTTGGGCTAAGAGCGAGCGATGATTGGTCCAAAAGCAGCTTTTCTCTTAAGGTTCTTGGTCACCGTGCGTGGCAAATGGTCCGAGCAGGAGGGTTTCCTTCGGAGCAGGCTGGGGACACGCTGCCTCTTCGCTCTCGTTGGAAGGAATAGTCCCAGGGTGACGAACTTTGCTTCTATTTGTTTCCCTTCTCACTCTACCGATCGGCTGGGGGGAGGTGGGCGAGAAGAATAGGCTTATTCCCCAGATTTAAATGCCTTGCTCAAGATTAGCAAAGATTACTGAAGATTAGTTGCAGGGTTACGTAAGTTTTTTGGTTGGGTGGTTTATTTTTTTCAAAAGCGGGGGGAGTTCTGCTGCTGATTTTGTGTAACAGGCTGTTGGGCTTTGGGTAGTGAGTGAAATCAAGCAGTGTTGTCCTCACCCGTAGCTGTGGGTGCAGCCATGGCTCCAGCTCAGCTTTTGGGAAGCTTCTGCCACTGTTTTTACCTTGTGCCAAAGGAAAAAAAGTGGGAAACATAACGGCCTGTGAAAGCAAAACCGAGTTGATTTGTTGATGGGCTATGGAGGTGGCAAAGAAACTGAGAGGATTTGTAGGCAAAGGTCCATGGGGGTTGCAAATCACTGCGAGTGTTGACACTGGGATGTGGGAAGAGGCTCTGCTGGCTTTACACTGCTCGGTGCACCTGGGACCCATCACAACCGTGCACGGCAGGTCGGACAAACCCCGAGTCGCTTTGAACTTCTGGCAGGGATGGAGACATGGGACAAAGACTTTGGGTGACAAACCCTAAGCACCGAGCAGGGTATCTCATCTACCTGCTTCTCTACCCGCTGCCATTCACCTTCAGACAGCCCCTCTTCCCTGGTGACGTTATCGCAGTGCCAGGCCTGGGGTAAAGAAGAGAAGACCCCGATACTCACACAGCAACCCTCAAATGAAGTGAGTAAAAAGTTCCCATGGTGATGCTCATTGTTCCCTCCCCTCCTGCCTCCCCAGGCAGCCCTAATTAAGCCTGGAAAACACACACGGCAGTTCCGATTTGGGCCAGAGTCTCCCCAGTTGCAGAGTGGGCACCGTGCCCCAGCCCACGGCCCCACCTTCCCCAGGCAGGACGGGCACAGGGGTAGCTCTTCACCCCAGTGGAGATGTCCCCGTGGGCAGGGCTGGGCTGGGCTTCGGCCAAGCCAACTGTGTTAAGGGATCTCTGGGTTTTTTCCCTTCTGACTGGCCTACAGCGTTGAGCAATCTGCTGTGGTTTGGTTTGTTTTGGCTTTTCTCTTGCATTTTGGGGTTTTTTTTTTTGCCCGATACCGGATGTAAGGCTTCCACGTGGGATGATTTCCTGTGAACTCAGACAGCAACGTGCATGAGTGTTGGGAAACAGCCCTGGCACTTCAATATCCTCCTGTGTTTCATCGACTTCTCCCCTAATTGACTTCTCCTCTTTGTTAAGACTCATCCCTGGGACAAAAAGCGGGAGCAGAAGAGGACCGTGGCATGGAAGGGCACTTTTGATTGGTGACCTGCACATCCGAGACACAGAGCAGATAGCACGTGACGAGTTATCTTCACCCCAGTCTTTCTGAGCTTTTGCTGGAGTGCAACTTTAAAAATGTGCTTCTGCTGAGTAGGTGCCCAAATACATGTAAATGAATGTAAATGTATGCAAAATGGGAAGGTATGGGTTGTTGGTTTTTTCTTTTCTGAAGGATCTTGGCCAGTATGGCTGGGAAGGTGTCAAGTACAGCGACAGTTTTCTGATGTGGACACCTGTCCCACAGACTGAGACCATCTGCTTTGCTTTCCCATGTATGAGAAGCAAGATAGGCGTCCTTCAGCCGAGATAAGGGATGAAGTTCAGCTGTAGAAAAACGGCAAAGAAAGGATGAGTGGCAGAGAGGATCTGAAATCTAATACCCCACAGTTCATGGAGTCCCTCTTACTTCATTGCAGCAAGCAAATACACTGGAAAGGGCTTAATCTGTGCCTTCTCTCCATGGGTATGAACATCCATTCAAGGTTCAGTGGAACGGGAAATTCAGCCCCAAAGTTTTGCAGGGGGTGGAGAGAAGGAAGAAAGAAGGAGCACACCGGGGCAGAGGCAGAGGCAGATGCGCTGCTGCAGGTCTAGTGGGATGGTTTAGGGAAACACCACTTTCCACCTAGTTGGTACCACACCCCAGCTCACATCTGCTGCTCCCCTGGAGCTGAGCCACGTTCACACACTCTGCCAATGCTCCCAGTCTGCTTCAGAGGCTCATCTGTTTTGAGCAGCTACAGCTGACTTTGTGTAGAACCAAACTGGGGTACATCCTGGGTCAGGCTGAATCTCAAAGACCTACCCTGGCAGGAAAGTTTATGGTGGGTCGGTGTTACCCAGTAGGTCACCTTAAATCCAGCTAAACGAAGAGTTAAACTCAGTTGCATTAGTGCAGGTGCAGGTCGATAAAGAGCTGAACAACTCTTTTTATCATTGAGGTTGGACTCTGCAAAGTCTAAGCTAACAC
>WTSP01019117.1:45977-57880 GCA_025331215.1 Actenoides lindsayi | reverse complement strand
GCATCAGCGGTACAGGAAAGCAACCGCCACCCCTGCTCTGTTTTCTCCCCCCCCCCCCCCCCCCCCCCCCCCCCTTTCTTTTTTTCCTCCTGCAACATTTAGAAGTCCCCTGGTGCTTCGCCCTCCCTCATAACACTCCCACAGCTCCTCTGCCAGCATCTCCCTTAAAACCACAGCCAAGCAATTACTGTCACTGGCTCCTGGGGTGCCGGCTCCCGGGGGGGGACGGTCCCGGTGAGGGGTCCCGGTGAGACCTCCCCATTTGCCTGCTGGTTAACGTTACTGAGGATGCTACTCTGGGGAAATCCCACGTGGATCGTTTTCGGGGCGTAAACCAGCCAGACGCTTCCATCAGCTTTTGGCCAACAAGTGCTGCATGCTCTGTGTGTGTGTGTGTGTATATGTATAGAAAATATGTTATTTAGCATCGTAAGCCCTCATTAGCAGCAATGGGATTTGTGTGCTTTACAGCCCCTAGGAAGCTATTTGTTCACTTGCTCCTAATTTGCAGATCTTTGAAGCCAATCGCTGTACCTGGTGATTAAGGGGTTTAGGGTTGGGGTTTTTCTGGTGGGTTTTTTTTTTTAATAATCCAATGCAGAGAAAACAGAGGCCTCTCAATAGTTTGCATGAAAAGGCTGCTGAGTGAGTCCTGTGGTTCCAGGGCCAAAAATAACAATGCTCCATTTAAACAACATTCGCTCTGTGATACAAACTGGCAAAAACCAGTGGAATTTAAAGGGACCCTGTCGAAGTGGGTCTAAAAATAGCTCCAGCCAGCTGTGTTTTGGTGAGTGGGCACATGTGCTCACGTGGTATGTTCCTGCTGCTCTGCCAGGTTTGTCTTGGGTCGGTGGTTTGTTGTTTGGTTGGGTTTTATTTACCCCTGATCCAGGCTAGCACAAGATTTGAGCTTTGCGGTCTGGTCGCTGGGTGTATGAACTGACCCTGTCCTGGGAGAAAGGGTCTGGCTTTGGTGTGGAGGAGGGTCCCATGTCCCCATCATAGCTCCTGCCCTCTGAGGGAGGTAGAAAGTTGCTGTTTGCCCTATCCCCAGCAGCAGGTGCCCTCTTTGCCCTCCCCTCTCCCACCAACTTTCCTACCACCCTTTCTTCCCTCTTGAGGTTTCTGCTGTGGAAATCCCTGCCCTGAGGTTGCTCTGTCACTAACAGTAGAGGAGTTTGAGCATCTCCTTCCCCCTTGGACAGAAGCTGCAAAACCTAAGAGATTCTTAGACCTTCAAAGAGCTTGAAGAGGTGCAGCATCTGAACAGCTCTTCCCTTGCTCTTGCACCAGGAGCTGGGTGCAGGACAGAGGTACTCTTTCATCATCACTTCTGAATTATTTTTTTTTTTTGCAGGTGTGATTCCATGCTGATTCGAAATAAAATCCTCAAATTGCACTAGTTTTTGATTAAAATAATTGCAGTAATAAAAATTACCCCGGCACGCTTCAGGGTGACTGAAGTATTTCCATCCCAGTCTCTCTTGAGGGTCTAGGTGGGGATGGCACCTATTAGCTGATTGTACCTGATTGACTGTGAATGGATGCAAAGGTGGTTTTGAAACGAAGTTAAACGACTGAATTTTAGCCCACTGAAACTGTAAATACGACTATCAGATTCCCTTTTGGTATTGACAACATTTACTTTCTGATGTTATTTCCAAAACAAAATATCAGTGCAACTCGATGACTTGACTTTGTGCTTCTCTGACTTTGCTGGAAGGCTGTTTTCGGAGGGAACTTTTGCTCTTCCCATGGTGGTTTTCTTTTTCTGGATACTTGGCACTTGGGTTGTCTCTGGTGTATGTGTTTTTTTATGTTTTGCTGTTACAGTATAATGCAGTTGGTTACAAACCTTGCCAGTCATAGAATATTTATACTGTTGTTTGCATTCTACTAGTTGAAGATACTTTTTTTTTTTTGTCCTAAAGCATCCTTCCTTGGCTCTGGGCTTTTAAGTGTAGTAAAAGACAGCGGTGTCCAAGGATGAAGAGAACATCTGCCACCAGAGGCAATGTGGTAGGGATTTAGAATATCAGATAGCCTCTGATATCCTTCCAGGTGTGCACTGAGGGGGGCAAGTAAGAAATCCTTCATTTTGATCTCATTAGTGCTGCCGAAGTGACAATGGACTTCAAAAGGACGTTTCATCTTATGAAGGAGAAAGGAAACTTTCAAGATGTTCCTCTGAAAATAGTTAAGTGGAAGACACCCAGTCTATGGTCTTTGACATCCATTGATCTGATCCTAGGCAAGAAAGAGCAGAAAGAAGAAAATAATTCTAAAGCACTTTTAACTTGGTGTCAGCAAATTGTCCACAGTTCATCAGCATGAATTCGTTATTTGTCTGAAAAACCAGGGGTCAGAGCAAGTGTTGCAGACAACTTTTGTCAAAGTAAAATCCAGATTTCCACAAGAATCTCCTGGAATACATCCACCTTTTCTGTTTACTTGCTGCAAATGGGTTTACTGGTGAGTGCTGTGGAATAAAAAAAAATAACAGTGGGGAGAGGGGGTAAAACCACCAGCAAATTTCAGAGTAGTCCCAAAAAAATCACATTCTGAGTTTGTCATAGACAGGAGTGGTGCTTTTTAAATAAAAATTTTTAAAAAGGGGGGAGTTAATCATTCAAATACAGTAAGAGACTGGCTGATTTGTGTGTTCAATCAAGACTAATCACCACAGCTTGAATTTTGAATATTTAATGCTTGTGGAGTCTGCTCACAGATGATCTGCATAATTTTTGTCATGCAGATTAAGTTACTTGACAAATGATGTCAGACACCACACACGTCTCAAAGCAGGGATAAGCTGGTGGACAACCTGCAAACAGAGGGAGTGTGAAGGAACACAGGACATCATTTCCTAGGGAAAGTTTGTTCATTTCTGAGTTTGATTCCAAGACCTACAGGGGTTTAATTTTTCAGTAACACCCGTTGACATACGACTGAGTTTTTACTGGGTAACATTTCTAGGAGAGCTGTCTCCCTTTGAAGTCAAGGCATCAGAAGCTGGTATCTGCTGCTGTGTTGCAGAGCTTCTTCCTAGGAACTCTGTACCTACAGCCTATTTGGTCTGCTTCTGCCTTGCATTGCCTCGTGATGCTGCAGGCTGCAGCCCAGGGAGGTAGGCAGAGCTTGTGGAAATGTCACCTGTCTTGAACCTACAGGTTCAAGAATAAAACAAACAGCCTTAACTACATAACACTGATGGTTAATCAAGTGGAAGTAGGAATTAGAAGCTGGCTCGCTGAATTGGAGAGAAGCAATGGCCTGATTAAAGAAATCAAAGTGAGTTGGTAGGTGAGAGCCAGTAAAATGCAGGACTTCATTGGCATGTGAAACCAAATCAATTAAGCAGTGAATTGAAGGAGTGAGTGTGAATGTGAAAGCTCTACTAGCTGGCCAGGCTGGATCGACGGGCCAAGGCCAATGGTTTGAGGTTCAACAAGGCCAAGTGCTGGGTCCTGCACTTGGGTCACAACAACTTGGCTTGTGTCAGCACTGGTGTGGCCAGCAAGAGTAGGGCAGGGATTGTCCCCGTGTACTCAGCACTGGTGAGACCCCACCTTGAATCCTGGGATCAGTTTTGGGCCCCTCACTTCCAGAAGGGCATTGAGGGGCTGGAGCATGTCCAAAGAAGGGCAATGAAGCTGGTGAAGAGTCTAGAGAACAAGTCTGGTGAGGAGTGGCTGAGGGACCCAGGGTTGTTGAGCCTGGAGAAAAAGAGGCTCAGAGGAGACCTCCTCAGCCTTGGGAACTCCCTGACAGGAGATTGGAGCCAGGTGAAGTCAGTCTCTTCTCTCTAGGAACAGGAGACAGGAGAAGAAAAAATGGTCTTAAGTTGTATCAGGGGAGGCTTACGTTGGACATTAGGAAAAATTTCTTCCCCTCCAGGGTTGTCAAGGCCTGGCCCAGGCTGCCCAGGGCAGTGATGGAATCCCCATCCCTGGAGGGGTTTCAAAGCCGTGGTGATGAGGGGGGATATGGGTTAGTGGTGCCCTGGCAGTGCTGGGGGAACGGTTGGACTTGATAATTGTAAATGTGTCCTCCAACTAAATGGTTCTATGAATGTCCTCAGGAGAGAGACACAAACAGTATGTGCTGCACCCAGGGCATGGGTGGGTTGGGTGAATGTTCATGTCCTGCTGGGTAGCATCACACAGGAGGTATATTTTGATGTGATACCAACTTATCACAGTCTTAGCCCATCTAGGGTATGAGGTGACTTGAAAAACACGAATTCAGACTTTACAATGCCTTTTGTAGGGTTAAGGACAAGAGTAATGCTGTGTTTTGGACTTGAATTGCTCACAGAATAGACTGCACAGTTAATTGAGAATTTCCTATTTTGGCACCATTTGTGCTTGTGGAAAAAGCCTGAAAACAACCTGACATAGCAATCAGTGTATACGGCAGGAATGATAACATACACAATCTCTTTGCCAAAACATTAGTTTGAAGCAGTTTTGTCAAATTAAGTTTCACCCTTAGACTCCTGTGAAGGAGAAATCTGAAAAATGCTAGAAATCTCTTTGCAGAGACTCCCTTGCTATAGACTTCTTGCAACCTCCAGAACAATGAGGATCTTCTGACATTGTCATCATCTGCATCCTTTGGAATGCGTTTGTGATTTGCCACAAATTAGGTGATGAGAGGCAGCGAAATGCAGAAAATGTCTCAAAAAAAAAAACATAAAAAAAATCCTTTTTTCACACAGGACTTTGTCCCCTCCCTCCTTCAGCCTTTGCAATTGGATCCACCAGTGAAAGTTAACTGTAAATAAAAATGAAACCCACTTGATTATCCAATATGAGATTTAAAAAAATTGAAAAGTATAGGCTGACACAAGACCATGGGTTGGTTTTTTTTCCCCTCCAAAGTTCAGGGGAATCTGTGCTAGCTTCCAGAAAGTATGTTGTGCATATGGTGAAGGAAGTTTCCTACACAAAGGACAACTGTCTGCAAAGCTTGTTGCTACCACAAGTCATCAAAGTCTGAAAGTTAGTTAAGCTTCAATTTTAAAAAACCCCAAAAAAACTGAAACAAAACAAAATCCAAACACCCAAAACCCCCCACCCTCCAAAAACCAGCCCCAGGGTAGTTACCTGGGTAACAAGAAAGGCTAGCTTGGTGTCATGCCACCAATTAATGCCGACCCTGACCATGCAATATCTGCAGGCTTGCTTGAGCTTCCCTTACTCTGGGACCCCCTATCTATTTTCTGTGGGATTTATTTCTTGTGGAAGGGTGATTTGGGTAAAATAAGACATTTTGTGCATTTCCAGGAGGACGACAAATGCTTTTAAGCATATAATCTCCATCCTTAGAGGTACTCCAAAGTCTTCTGGACAGGGTCCTGGGCAGCCACCTCTAGGTGACTCTGCTTGAGCAGGGTGTTTTAACCAGATGATCTCCACAGGTCCCTTCCCACCTCACCCCCATGGATGTGATCCACTGACAGTCTGCAAGGAGTCCATGTCTTCATTAGGAAACTGTGGGTGCCAGTTTCCAGATAGCTTAGTACTGGCAAGAGAAATTAATAAGAGAAGAGTGGCAGAGGCTTTTCAATGCCTCAGGGTCACACAAAGTGAATTCCCTTTGTTTTGGAGCATGCTGTAGTAATTGTGTGTGTGCTTTCTCAATTGATAAATGTCTCCCTCACTCTGACTGCAACTTCTCATAACAGGAATATCAGGGGAAAAAGATGAAATCTGTGTCTAGCAGAACAACTAAACTAACAAAAAAACCTTCCCTCCACCCTCACTGTAGCCTTTTCCAACCCAAAGCTTGGAATGCAAAAGAGGAAAACACACCAGAATCCCACTTTGTGCCTTTGAGATCTCTCCTTTCTCTACAGTTTCACCCACTGAGAAGCAACTGCAGGAAGAACAGGACTTTGACTTTTTTTTTTTTTTTAAAAAAGCTCTTTTTTAATGTCAGGTAGTGTCTGTCTAGGATTTCTCTGGCCCTTGCAAGGCACACAATGTTCATTAAGTTAAAGAAAGGTGTCAGCCCTGTTATGTCTGAGTAAAGGTAGGTAATTAATGGGTACCTGCTGGTATCAGCTGCCTCTGGGCTTGCTGCTGAACAAATTGCTGAAGGCTCAGGAGACATCAGAATTGGCTTTGTCAAAGATGGTGCAGGGCAGGGGCTTTATTTTGGAGCAAAGCGATGTGATAAGCTGAGAACTAGTTGGAGAAAATATCTGAAACGTGGATGAAAAGTTGAAACTCCACTAAAACCAGAACGTTCTTGTCTCTTGCTGTTCTTCAGAGAAGTGTTGTGGGAGTCTAGAGCAGCAACATCCTAAGCTCTTCTGTAACCCTGCACATGCCCCATTTCCTCTTTCTAAAAATATAAAGAAGTTTTTAATCTGTCACTGAAGTGTAGTAGGGAGTTTGGTGGCACTTTTGCTTTCTTGCTGGGGAAGTATGAGCCATGGCAACGGGGAACAATGTTGTGGAGTGACTAATGGAAAGGGAGGTACTGTCATTTGACATCTCCCATGGCACATGAACAGTCATTTTAGAGATGATTTTTCCATAGGGATGAATGTCAGCATTGCTACAAGAGGCTTTTTTTTTCTTTTTTTCTTCCTTCTCTGGTTGTGATCAGCACTGTGAACAAGCCCCCGAACTCTGCTCGCTGCTGGCGACAGGTATAAGCACAGCACACAATAGATGTGCAGCCTGCAGAACGAAATTCAAAGAATGAATCATCTTTGTGATTGTTCTTGTTATAAAACAATTTTGTGATGATTCCAGTAATTTACTGAAGGGATGATGTGTTGTTTCCCAAGCTGGGAAAAAAAAACCAAACAAACCAACAAAACAAAAAAAAAACCCAACCCTGCTCTGTTGCTGTTTTATTTCCCCTGGAAATGAAGTGTGGAGGTTTCCACCTGACAGATCAATAGCTTTTCAACCTCTTCCTTTCTCCTGCATTTCCCAAATGAATGGCTGTTATTTGGAAGCAGAACAGAAATAAGACAAAGTGACTGCAGGAAGATTTGAAGTGAAGTTTTTCATTTAAGCCACAGTAATACACAAAGCTATGAAATCTGATGGTTTTATCTTTGCAGGGAACAATGCTGGTTTACTCTGCGAGGCTCCTGCTTTGTGCATTTTTGGGCTGAGCGGGCCCTTTTCTAAGGGCAGGAGTCAGTGTCTTGAGCAGCGTGCTCCATAGCAGCCTTTCCAAAACATTTCACAGAGATGGCCCCAGCTTCTGCTTATTCAATGCCTGGCACGGAATGCTCTGGGTAGGTTTTGGTGGTGTTTTTACATGGACACCTGAGCACATGCAAAGAGATCCCAGTAACGCTTAAGCATTGCCAAAAAATATAGGATTTAGCTAGAGCTGCAGAGAGACCATAGAATCAGAATGGTTTTGATTGGAAGGGACCTTAAAGATCATATTGTTCCAACCCCCCTGCCATGGGAGGACACCTCCTGCTAGACCAGGTTGCTCGAGGCCTCGTCCAACCTGAATTTGAACAGATGCAGTGATGGAGCATCCACAGCTTCTCTGAGTGTTGAGCTTCCCACAAGCTCTTTCCCTTAACCTCCCCTCAAGGCACAGTGCTGTCTGCTTGACCCTGGGGCAAGAGGAGGGCTCAGGTCATCCATCAGTGGGCCTATCCTCATCTTATGACTACACCCAGCTAGCATATATATGACATTTGCACTCCCCTCTTATTTTATTTGATTTTTATTTTAAAACCTCTGAGGAGAAACATGTTTTGCAGGTCCCTCTCTGATGGGTTCACTCCTACAGCTGAAAAGGAGGGTGATGAGGCTGGGGTGGGGGGAAGCAATCGGTCTGGGTTTCTCAAACATTTAGTGGGTGGTTTTGAGGACTTGGGAGGGAGCTGATTTAAGAAGTGATGGTTCTCAGTCAGGTCTAGGTCACTTTAGCTTGTCAGGCAAGACTTGAAGCACTTCACATCAGTAATGTTTGTATTTCCAGTCTTGGCTGTGTTTTATAGTAGCCACCACCCTGAATGTTGCGTTTTATTCTGGACAAGTTGTCTTTTCAGCAGCGTTTAAATGTATTCTTAATGTGAATTATCATGTTTTATGGTACAGCATCTGAAAAAAAAAAAAAAAAGGCAGGGAGGCTTTAAGAAAGCCTTTCACTGGCAGTAAATTAGATCCAAGTTTCTGTGATAAGCTGTAACAGCTCTTTCGGAGCAGATGTATTTTATCAACTTAAGAACACAGACCGAAAGAGCGTGTACTGAGCTCAGGCTTTTAAACATGTATTTCCACAGGAGTGTGTACACAGTCAACAATAAATCTGCAGAAGCTGCGATTGTCTTGCCGCTGAGCGTGGTGCAGCTTGGACTGGGGCTGTTACTTACCTAGAGGGTGACAGCGACACTTTTGAAGCCACGTGGGGCTTCTTAATGCAAAGCTGGGTGCTGGTGGAAATGATGGGTTATTGGCCCAGGGTTGGACAATAGAAAAGGCATATTCCAAGGTTGATAACCCACCCTCATGCAGTTTTATGGACCTAGAGTACACGGGAGAAACCTCACCGTTATCTGCAATACCGTTTCCTCATCCAGAAGCCTTCTCGGCTGCTGTGGTTGCTGCTACACGCGGTGTGGGACATGTCACTGACACCACTTCCCTCCTCCTCCTGCTCACAAATGCCTGTGCTCCCAGCCCCCAGGGAGGGAGGCTGGCATTAGCTGCCAGCTTGGGATGTGCTGGACCCACAGCCATGTCCCTCACCCCAGAGACGTTTGTGCATCTCATCTCACCTCACGCAGAGGGAAGGCTCTGAGTGGTGATGAGGCTGTGGATGGTGTGGGAAATGCCAGCTAGCTTGTTCACCCTTCTAACCCTGGTGCCCTGAAAAGTTGACATAGTCCCAGTCTCCCAGGTGCTCCTCTGGCAGCTCACGTTTGTCTGAGGTTCTTCAGAGGAAGTAGGTCCACTTGGCTGTCGTATGGTAGATGTGGAACACATCCCTCTCCATTGCCTTGTCATCTTCCTCTTTCACAAGCATCAGTCTGTAGGTGAGGTGATTTTGCTCACCCCAGCTCTATAGGTTGATGAACTCACCAACAATTCTCTTCCTTTTTATTTATTTTTTTTCTTGAAGAGAGTATTCTGAAGAGAAGACTCCTCAGTTTTGTACAGATTTGTACTTGTTGTTCAGTCAGGCTGTGAAAATAGTCAACAGACTTTTCAGGACTTACCAAAAATCTCTTTGTTTTCTAGCATGGTTTTCTGAAGGAAGCAAGTCTTAAGCAATCATGTTGGCTGCCTGGCTTGGACCTCTCAATGTTTGAATCTTTCAAGCAGATTTTTCTGAGGGGGAGGAAGTCTGAGACATAATTAAATTCCATCAGTCACGTGAAAATTAGAGCCCCTATAAAGTAAAAAGACAAGACTTGTGCCCCAGCTCAGGCAACATCTGCAACATGATGTCGTACGGTGTTAACTGCTGGAACAGCCCCATGAGAGAGAGACTTTGTGAATGTCCCAACCATGGGAAAAGCTTCCCCAGGAACTTGAAGTCAACTGCAAGACATGGATCTGCAAGGAGCCAGATCATGTTATATTGTGGTGAGGGAAGAGCTTTCAAAGGTCTACACTCCCCCTTGCCAGTGCCATCCCTGTATTGCCTGATGTGCTCTGCAGCCATGAGAAATTTGCTCTGATCTCTAACGTCTAAGAGTTTTCCCCAAGCCAATGGGTGAATGGATGCCAATAGATGTTCAGAGCATGCAAGGAATTTTCCAGAAACCCTCCTGGTCAAGCAGAGTGAGTAGATGGTTCCTCTTTCTTTGTTCCCTCATTCGGTCTTCTCCCAGCCCCAGGTGGGCAGACCTGGTTTATGAGGTTTCCAGGCCATGTCCACTGATGTGACATGATGCCAGCCATGTTGTTTCCTCCTTTAATCTAGTGTGTTTCCCTTTCACTCTGCAGTTGGACTGAGACAGGGGTTGCCCAGGGTTTGGGCTTTCCACTTCAGTTCCTTCTTTGAGTGTGGAGGAAATTTGCCACTTCTCCTTAGGGTGTGAGGTAGATCACGACTATCTTCATGAAAACCATTTTCTACTCCTATTTCACCTACAGCTTCATGAGTGACCAAACCAAATTTATTCCTGATTAACTTGCAACTGAGAATGTTGACCCTTAAGGCAGAATAGCCAGCAGCCCTGGGGTTCAGGCACTGCTGGGAAAGGCCCACACCGAAATCCCCATCTGCCTGATTTGGAGAGGCAACCTGAAGTGAGTCTGTGTGCTGGGGTGCCCTTTTCTGCCAGGGTGAGGGCTGCTGTCCTCTGTGTTGAGGATCATAAGCTTTAGACCAGGCTCGGGTCAAGACCAGAAAAGCCAGTAAACATCCATATAACGTGTAGGAGGAAGAGGCTGTGCCAAAAAAAGCCACAGAAATCGTGGCTTCACTTCACCTCACCCCTGTCCCAACCACATCTCATCTGGCCACTCTTTGACTGCTGGACTGAATTTTCCGGGGTATGTAACCTCACCAAGCTGGGCTTTTCTTTTCCCCTCTCTATTTAAGCTCTGGTGCTGTGCAGGACAAGTCTTACCTCTTATTATGGGTTTCCATAGGGCCTGTCACCATGGGAACTGTTGTGAGACCTCTTGACTTGACTAAAATGCAGAATAACAGCCCCCCGTAGAGTTTGATATTTGCCTGTAGAGGCCTGGTGGGTGTCTGGATTGGCTTGGGAGGAGGTATTGTAGGAGTTATAGGGAAAAAAAAATACCTTCTTGGTTCTTCCTGGGCTGAATAGCCTTCTGGGTGACCGGGAGCTTTGCTGGCAGGGAAATGTGACCTTCGCGTGTTTCTCTTCACCGGATTTGGCCCCAAAGGGGCGAGAACTGGAGGCTGAGGCTTCTGCAGTTGGTGGTTAGTTTCCTAAATCACTGTCCCTGGCAGACAGGTATATCTTTTATATAAAATACATGTATATATACATTTATTCTGAAATGTGGTGATGAGGTTCTGCTCCATCAGGGTGCTCTCAAGAAGAAAAGATTTGCAAAATTCCATTTTTTTCATTTGACATAGTTTGGAGCAGGATCTTCATTTTCCCTCAGATGTAATACCTGTCTCAAACAATCTCCACATAGAAAACAAAACAAAATCCCAACTTTGGGTTCCAGACGGGAAAAAAATAAAACAGTCACATAGTCATAGTTGTACAACAGCATTAACTCTGCTTTCTGCAACAGCTGAAACTTTCCAAGAGGCAGCAGTTGCAAAGCTCAGCCAGATAAACCTTCTTGATCGCTGAGCATTGGGTATCTATCACCTAGACCTTTTAGAAAGAAAATAGAGGTCAGAGGTAGAACTCTGTGATGCAAGAGGAAGAGAATTAGAAGACTTTCTTAGGAGGGCTTAACTTCGTACGTCGTTACACACCCTTCCCCAGCAGAGATGGATGTTTGCTCATCAAATACCTCCGGCATCGAGGGTATTACTGTTGCTACTCAAAGGCTGAGGCTTGCATCAAAGTTTGCATATAAACCCCTTGACTCTAGAGCAAGTGAAATGGTAAATTCAAAATGGCCAAACAAAACTCTTGGCAAAGCCACCGGATATTACTTTGTTGGGGAAAATTCAAGGCCACGCGACCTCAGGGCGAAGGGAGCCAGAATTCCTCTTAGCAAAAGGGGCAGAGCTCTAGAAGCTCCCATCACAAGTACTGACAGCAGATGACTGAGCCTCAAACACCAGAAGGAGTTTTCTGGATGTGTTTCTATTCAGAAGCTCTCCCATGATGTTGTTTTCTTTCTCTTTTTCTCTTTTTTTTTCTCTTTTTTTTTCTCTTTTTTTTCTCTTTTTTTTTTCTCTTTTTTTTTTCTCTTTTTTTTTCTCTTTTTTTCCTCTTTTTTTTCTCTTTTTTTTCT
>WTSP01019117.1:10405-24132 GCA_025331215.1 Actenoides lindsayi | reverse complement strand
GCCGGGGCTCTGAGCACCCTGCTCTAGTTGCAGATGGCCCTGCTCCCTGCAGGGGGATTGGACTGGATGACCTTGAAAAGTCCTTTCCAACCCAAACCAGACTGTGATTCTATGATTCTATGACATAATGCTGTGTGAGTAACCTTTCTTGCGGCGTCTTCTGACTATGCAGCAGACAACTTTAGAGCCTGAAGAGCGTTTTCTGAGCACATTTTGGGTGTAAGTACACACAAAAATACATTACACAAAATATACGGGTGTCATGCATATGTATGGCTTTCCACAGAAAATTATACTTTTGCTGCCTTTTCTATGCTGTGCACGAGGAAATCCCCAAGGGGCAGGTGAAGCAGTCCTACAGCACGGCCAAAATCACCATGAGTCTGTCAAGTGGACCTCACAGGGAACATGCAAATCCCATAGGTATTTCAGAGACACTTAGTAACTTCTGGTGCTCCTTAAATACTAGCAGCTGCTCTGGCCTGCTGGGTGAAGGGCAGTTTGGGAAGCTTTCTGTGCGGATCCATGACATAACTGTGTCTCAGTTGAAGAGGAATGCTTCCTTTAATCAGATCAGTGTGCAACGTGTCTGATGCACCATGGAGTTGCTAACTAGCGTGTCCTAAGCCTCTCCAGCAGATACAAGGCATAATGGGGGGGCGGTGGGGGAGTGGAAAAAGGAAATGTGCTTTTTAAGGCCATGTTCATACTCTGAATCTTAGGCCAGCGGTGGACAAAACCAGCTTCCTAACTTAGACTGGAGTCCGAAGGCTTCTGATTCGTGCTGACTGCTGGTGGCCCCAAGAGCAGTCTGCAGGGAGAAACGGGTAGGCTGAGTGCAGCCATCAAGCATCGACTGCTGGGGGGATGTCCTACTCTTAATCCTTATGTCGCCCTCGGAGCAGATAAAAGGATAGGTAAGGTGCCCTGCTAACTTTGTGAGGATGAGCTAAGCAGCTGCCCCAGGGTGAAGCCAGGTGCCTTTCAGGATGTTTTGGGTTGCCTCTGTTATTCCAAAAAAGCTGCAGCGCAGATACGTGAGCTGAGCTGGGAAACCTGCCCCTCTGCTGTGATATTCCTTGAGCCCTATTTGTGTATAAAATGCTTCTGTTCCGAGTGAGAAGGATTTACCGGCTGAAAGGAGGTTTAACACTGGCAGGGCTGTAATTTCCACCGACTGGTACAGCTTTTCTGCACCGAAGGAAGGATTGAAAGGTAGTTGCAGCTCAAGAGCCATTTTCTGGAAGTTTAAAAGATGACAAGACGTGCAACACTTACACAACACGGGCGTTGTGTGCAGGTCTGGAAATGGCTTACAAGACCAAAAGGGTCTGCACCTGAACCTTCCCTGAGGGAACTAATTTTGCCTGTTGGGAGAAAAACAATCTATTCTTCTTTGAAAGAGGTAAACCTGAGTTTAAAAATGGAAATGGTCTCCTGGAAAGCAGTACCATAAAGCTGGAGAAAGCTTCCCGTGGCACACTGGATGTGATAACCTGGAGTAAATGTCCATTGGGTGAAGGGGGCTACCCGCACGGTCACCATTCATTCCACGTTCAAGCGGTGCGATTGATTTTTGTAATCCCAAACAAAAGGAGACTCTTCTGAAGCATTGTCAGCCTGTGAAAAGCGGCCAAAGACCAAAGCTGCTGCTGAAAAGCCAATGGGGTGGCCAGCTTCCAGCTTGGCATCCGCTGCTAATGTTCCATCTACCTAAAAGTGCCATTATAACATAGTTAGAAAAGGCGTTTTTCATTTCCTGCTCCGCACTGATGTGTAGAGTTACTGTGTGCTGTTAGCAGCTAAGTGCTGGTTTTCACTTCAGAAACAGATGCCTTTTATTGAAGGCTGGATCCTGGCAGCACCTCCGTAACTACCGCGATGGAAAAGGGTGCGAGATGCTGCCTGCACACAACTGTGTACCTTCAGCGCTCTTTCCATCGAGCTTGGCTTTCATTTTCCACTCTCCACAGCTTTCGTTTCTCAGATGTGAGGCTTCTCTCCTGACACGACCACGCTCAAGCAGTCAGTGTGGAGAGGAGCACTCGCTGCGTCTCCCCAGCATGTGAGAGTGCTCCTGGATGCTCTTCGCCCTGCCTGTGGGAATTTGTTGGTGTAGGAGCTATGGGCTCCTCTGTAGCATCTAAATATCTCAGATCTGCTCCATTAAGACATGCTATGGAGCCCCCAGTTTCTACAGATCGGGGCACGATGGCCACTCATGGTGGCCAGAGTTCAGTGTGAATCTGATTCACTTTATCAGAAGCCGCTTCAGAAAATGAAACTGTCCTTGTCCTCTCCCTGGATAATCCCCTCCCACCAGTGGTCATGAGTCACCCTTGAGTAACTCTTCTGTAGAGATGGTTTTGAAGTTCTGTTGAGTCGGCTGTGCAGGCTGGGAGGGTTTGCTGTATGCTGGCTCTACACCTGCCTTTCCCAGAGGGAACTACCCTGTGCAAATGCTCACGGTGTCCCACGGTGCTCACAAGCACTACCACTCACCGGTCAGCTTTGCCACCCGCATCTGTCCTACCAAAGTTCAACGCAGCTTTTGCAACATTCTTGCTTTCTGGGTTTTAGCTGAGTCAGGTCATAAGCACATGTTTACTTTTGTGACTATCTCTGCTGATGGAAGATATTGCCAGCCCGAGGTCTCGGTCATTGTTCCTGTGCCAGAGGTCAGCAGGTGGAAATATATATATTAACCTCTTTACCATTTTCTTCTTTACAGAATTAACTCGGTTGACTTAAACCACTGCAGAAGACAGTCTGAACCAGCCCACATGCAGGGGAGCAGCTCGGGGAGCATCCAAGCAGCACCTTCTGCTGGCAAAGCAGGAGCTGTAAACTCCACGTGGAATAGACACTAATGCACTCAACCACAACTGAAAAAGTAGAGGGAGGAGAAGACATTTATCCACAGCCCTAAAATCCAGCTGACTTCCACCCAAACCATTGGAGGTGATGCTGGGGCATGGATGGGGTTTTTCAATATTAAAAAAAAATTCCAACACAAACGAAATTAAAATCTAATTACACAAATTTGCAATGAAGAGGGAAGAATAAATGTAATATCTGAACTCTATTAAAGGATTTGCACTTGTATGGGAACATTTGCAAAATTAAATGTTTTAAAAAGTGTTTCAGACAATTTGGCCAGGAATAATTATGGCATAAAACCAGACAGTAAATACAGAGAAAACCAAATTAAGCTGGGACACGAGGTAAAGGAAGTTACTCATAAGAATAATTGTTTTATATTTAATATACTTTTTTTTTTTTTCAGCAGCTCTGAAATATCTTAGTGCAGGGTAATTAGAATATAAACTCGTCCTAGGAAAACCAAGAGCTGCAAGCCTGATCCTGTGTGTTTGTGTCTGTGTGTCTGTGTGTTTGCCTGAACACTGCTTGTAACAACCCAAGAAGTGGCAAGGGCAAATCCTGGGAATGGAGATTTTTCTCAAAATTCAGGATTCAGTGCAGGGTCCAGCCTGGTGTCAGGTACTCACCAGTCAGAGCATGGAGAAGACAGCGCATGAATTAATTTTTTCAGTTGATTTTTAACTTAGGAAGGATGACAGGTTTCACCAAAGACCACAAATAGTAGAGAGCAGCTTGGAAAGGTTCCCCTTGTAGAATGGAAAGATCAAAGGGATATTCAATATGGGGAAAATAGTCTAAAAAGTGAACATAACAGGTAGTAGAGGGAGCAGACAGCAGTAATGCAAATAGAAAGGCTGTAGGAAGTGTAGAAGAATTCTTTCCAGATTTATTATTTATTATGCCAATGATTTGTAGCCAGGCAAACTAAAAAAATCCTTGAAGAGATTTTAAAGTAGCCTGGCTGTAAATTTGAATGCAGGCTGTATTATCTGCAGCTTGGAGTTTTTGGTTGAAAGCGCTCACGATCCCTTCGTTGCAGCTGTGGCTTTCTTTAAACTTTTTCATCATTTGCTCACTGTGGTGGCATCAGATACGTGTTTAGAGTTAAAGTCTATTCCAAGCCTTAGAGGTTGGAAAATCAGAAGGCAGATGCTTAGAAATGGAGAGAGGGGGCTTCAGAAACAGAATATTAACATGGTGACATATGCATGTTGTAAGTACAGACACATACATGTACATATTGTATGTACACACACGTTTGTTTAGCCATTGCTTTTGCTTGCTCTCTCCATCAGGGCTCTGAGAACACCACCAGTCCTTAATGGACCTGACCAGCCTCACCTGGGACCTCCACCCACGCACCCACCTTAAAAGGGCCTGGAAACCCTCTTAAGTTCAGCTGGAGACCATCAGCCCCTGCTTGGGCTGTTTGGAGACAGGCTGGTCTTCAGCTCAGCTGTCTTGCCACCATAGCCCTCCATGAGTATCACTGGACCTGATCCATGAACAGGTTTCCTGGCTTGATTGTGGATCTACCCTACCACCATGCTTTTGTCTTATGAAAGAAAACTCCTGGTTGGACCTGGCTACTACCTCTGGTCCTGTCCTGCTTGGCTCACTCAGGGCTGTGGGGCAGGCTATGGGACCATCTCAGCTCCTGGCTTACCATCCCTGGGAGAAAAGACCTGCTCTTGCTGTGTTCTGACACTCTCAAGTGTGTATGTGAGTGTGTAGAGGTGAGGTACTGTGGCCATCACCACCAAAAAGATAATATGGTTACTCTGCAGAGGCACTCTCACTGAAGTCACCTTTCTGCCTGATGAAGAAGGAGCTGTTTCAACTGGCTCCTCTTCCCCCAGAGGCAGGAAAGCAGCAACCGAAGGCACAGGTAAGGAACTGAAATTTCTGGCAGCGTTGTTATAGTGTTTCCAGCACAGGAGAAAAATCTAGATAGTGTTTTTATTTTCAGTTCTGGAGATCTGTGGTTCAGATTTGGCTAGAGAGCTCTGCCCACAAACAAAGATAATCCCCTGTTCAGTGTCTCACCTCACTGGCTTGAGTCCGCAAAGCACTGCGTGTTTACGTGAGAAATGTGCACTGATGTGACTCATGAGAGTGTTTCCAGAGCTTGGTGTTAAGCTTGTACTCAAGGTCTCCTATCAGTCAGACCAATGTGCTTGCATTTTATAGGTCAAGAGGACTGGGACTCTGCAGCTGATGGTATCTCTGCAGCAGACTCCAGGGTCAGCTTTTGATTGCTTTTTATATCTGTATCCAATCAACTCCATGATATCAAGGAGTGGTTTTGGTCTTGGTAGTAAGAGGACTGGACAGCAGGTCCCAGATTTGAAAACAAGGTGCAGCCTTTGCACCTCCAAGTCCTCTCTGTGCTCCTTTTGGGAGCTGCTTAGCAGTTATACACTAAATGGTCAGCCAAGGAGAAGTGAAGGAAGGCTCAGTCCTTCCTCTCCTGACCCACAGCTTCTCAAAAGATGCATCCAGATTGAGGGAGGAAAAAGGTGGAATGTACAATGTCTTCTTGTGCAACCTGGGTAGGGAAAAGGCGCTTTGAAGTTGGGAGAGTAGTGTGGAGAACAACTGGATCAAGAGACAAAGCCCACAGCAGTGAGATGGGCCTTGACAATGGGAGTAGGGAATGGAGGAGCAATTAAAAAGTGTAAGTGGAAAGGGTATTATAAAAAAAAAAAAAGCTTTCAGGCAGTTTGCAGGAAAAAGGGGAGATGCAGAAGAGATACCACGAGTTTGGCTTCCATAAACCTGACTGAAATTATCATGCTTACTTCATTCTACAGTCTGGAGCAGTGGAGTGAGTTGTTTCTGAATCTCTTGGTTTGTGCGATTAAAATGTTCTTGGCATCAGCTTTGGTTTTAATGTGATTGGTTTTTAAACATAATTAGAAGGGTTTTTACAGCTTTGTGTATTTCTATTTAAGAGACAACAAAAGTAATGCACAGTTGTGTTGTTTTTTTACCAGATCAAGGTCTCTAAAGCATTACCCCAGAGTGGCGATGCTCACTTGATAGTAAGATGATGCACGGTGGGGCACTGCAGAACTGGCTCTGCATTTTTTTTTTTCAGACAATGCCTCTGACTCAACAGAAAGCACAGCCAGTTATGTTTCAATTCACGATGAACTTTTTTTTGATTCAGCAACATTCACTTTCTTGTTCTGTCTGAAGTCTGCTGGGGAGGCTACAGTAAGATCGTCAAGGACCCCAGGCGTGAGTGGTCCCACTAAGCCAAGGGGATAACTCAAGTGCTCAGATGATCCCTTCAAACCCTGATACAAGAAGCCCTTAAGCACAGGCTCTGGCTTTCTGAGAGTGCACTAGCAGGACTTGACAGACATGCAAATTCTTTCCTGAAGATAGGCAAGGGGAAAAATTACTCCACGAGGGAAATACCTCCCTAGAGAGGGATTCACAGCTGTGCTGTGTACTCTTCCCTCCCTCTTTGCACTCTGGTGCTCTCAGCCTTTGGGGAGCTGAGCCGTTCTTTGTGAGCTCCTCTCCTATCTGTGCCCAGCATCTGCCTCACGTGGCTCGGACTCTTTATCTTAGCAGGCCTGGTTTCCATGCTGGATTTCTTCTGTGTAAGTATTGAGCTGGGCTTTTGTCATGCCTGACGAACTCGGTATCTTTAAGAAGCGAGTGCGTGCCATGTTTGGGGGTGTTACGGGCTGGCCAGCCACTCCTTCTGTAGGATTTCTATGAAAATAACATAATGTTTGTATCTTGGAGGAACTATGCCACTTTAAGCCAGTGAAGGACCCAACGCCTGAACTTCTGCTTTCCCTTGTGTTGCCGTGAGCTGATCTGGAAGCTTAATTGTGCATCAGTGTCAGACTTTCCTTTCCACAAACGTGTGCGCATTTCTCATCAGTACAATGATTCCACAGCTTGATCAAAGTAAGATACGTGTCATATTTCTGTGCTGTAGACAAACACTTAACACTTGCTGTAAAGGCAGGGCTGGGGAATGGTTCCCCTCCGAAGGAAACAAACTGTGCTTTCTCTGTTGTACTGCTTCTCGAGCCAACAGGCAAGCAGCTTTGGAGAGCATGTTTTGGTGTTGCCTTTCCAGACATTACAGAAATAATTAGAAGACACAGTCAGTTGTGAGAAGCCTTATCCTTTCTTGGTGAAAACGGGCTTCAACTGGGATATGATGAGCCCATGGCACAACTTTCTGGAAGAGGTGCAACATCCAGCTGGACCTGGAGAAGCCAGAGCAAAGGCTGCCAAGCCAGCCTGGAGCAACAGCCTGGCCAGGTGGGAAACAGGGCTGGATGTTGGCTCTTTGGGCTGCCTAGCAGCCTTTGGCTGATTGGTGAAAAAAACCACTCTAAAATAGGACTCTTCTTACTGCAGGGAGAAGCCAGCCTTGAACTAGATCTCTTATTTATACCACTGTTGCTCTCCTACACCTGGTTTTCCTCTGTCTTGTGGGTAATTGTTTGTAGATGTGTGAAAACAGGTACAGGATGCAGGCATGCTGCTGTGAGAGGGTTTTGGAAAATGAGATCCGTGGCTCTTACAGTGTCAGCCTTGTGAGATTTTGGGACAGCTGCAAGACTGCAAGCGCCCTGTTTTCAACTGGCATTCAATTGCAAAAGTGTGTTTTGCAAACTTTCTACGCTCCTCAGCATCAGAGCTGGTTGCTTGTTAGCCTTAGTTTAAAAAGATTTTAAAAATAAACAAACAACAAAAACCCGACCAAACAAACAACTAACCAAACAAACAAAACACCAAACAAAACACCAAACAAAACTAAAACCAAGCAAACAAAAACCCAACTAAGCAAGCAAACAAAAAAACCCAAACCAAAATCACTGGCCTCAGGTAGAGGGAATGATTTTTCAGGAGACACCCCCCCCCCCCCAAGCAGGGAAATGATATAGCAGGGTTATTAAGAGAAAGGCACCAAGAGCATCCAAAGTAAAATCATACATTTAGTTATTGCTGTAGCCATTTGGATTTAAGGAGGACTGAACATCTTTAAATAGATTTTTCTTTACTATAGTTCATCTTTAAATAAATAGAAATAGCACAGCTTATGAAAAGTGTTGTATGTCTGCCTCGTGATGCACAACTGCAAATACTCCATATATTATTTGAATGCCACTTCACAGTCAGGGGAACAAGGCTAAAGGAACTTCAAGCTTTGTTGTTGATCTGTACCTAATGATCTGCTTTGCCTGGCAAAGCAAACATCTCAGGAATCAAAGAAATTTTCTCTTGAGATTTTTCAATAGAATGAGGACTTTTTTTTTCCTTTGTGGATTTCTAATATTCACATCTGTACTGTGAAGGAAGAGAGGGGGGAAAAAATTTCCAGAGAAAATAATGTTTTGCTTATTTCCTTCGAACCCTGCAACCTTTGAGCTGCTAAACTAACTTAATCTGCTCAGAATGTGGTATTTAAAAGACCTCTCCCACATATGTCTGTGGTAAACATAATACTAGAGTGCAGTTGAGTGGCAAAAATACTTGGGGAAGAAAGCATGGGCTGAAATGCTTTTTAATCATCCAGATATGTTAAAATGTTCACGGTTGAACCTAAAGAAAAAGTGTACCGCTGAAAGCATCTTGGCAAGATGCATGTGTGTTAAGGGCATATGTCTTCTGTTTCTTTAACAGATAAAATAAAAGGCTTAGCAAAAAAATGCTGGCAAACCACACTGTGTTTAAATGAACAGTTCAGAACCTAGAGATACTGAGAAAGAAAGATCAGAGTGAACTCTGGCAAGCTGAGGTGAAGGGGAGACGCGGTGGAAAGTATGAGCAACTTCATGAAAAAGTTCAGAGATGGCAAGAAACCTGTCCTAGCTCAGTTAGGAGTAAAAATACATGGGTGCAAGGGAGCTGTAAAAGTACAGAGCCTGCTGAACAACAGAGAAAGAGCTCTCTCTGAAGAGACAGAAGCAATTTTAAGTGGAAAGCCAAAAGCTCTGGGACTTGCTTTCCATGGCTACATCTATGCAAACTTCAGAGCACCAGCCCAAGCTCGAACTTGCCTTGTGTTTGGACACAAGACTGTGCTCAGGGCCTTGGGTGAGCTCCATCTGGGAGGAGGGAAGGAGTCTGAGTTGGCTCAGCCCTTTAATAGAACACTAGTGGTATCATATCTTACACTGCAGATGAGCCTTTCTTCTCCCAGATCTTCCACTGCAGATCTCTGTGGCAATTATCTCTCTCCCAGATGAGCTTGATGTCACATCCCACAAAGCCCTGCTAGATGTGTGGTGTGCCGAGTACAAGGCATTCCTCACATGGCAGTGATCCAGCCTGCTCAGGGCAGGTTAGCAGCAGCATGGGTGCGGCGTATGGCATCCAGTGGGGCTGCCCCTTGGAGAAAAAGGCAGCATTGGTTTAACCAGTCTGGGCTTAATTTCTTTCTTTCTTCTTCCTTTTTTCTTCCCTCCCCCCCGCCCCGAACTTTGGCATGCCATCATGGAAGGTTTGCTTGGGCAGGGAACATGGCCAGCCTGCAAAGCGCGGAGGATGTCTCTTGTTCTTGGCCTTGTCATGTGTCTCCCCAGGGAGGATGCTGCTCATGGTGTGGACGTGGCATTAGTCTCACCAGAGCTTGCAGTCCCTCAAAGGAACTCTGCTAGAAGGTTCTCAGCAGGTACTTTGCTCTGTGGCCAGTCTCTTGTCCTGTGTGAAGGGAGGAAAGAAGGCTGATGTCGGGCTGTGGTGGTGGCTTGGGTAGGGTGAGGATTGGTTACCCTGCCTGGAGGAGCTGCTGCTGGCAAAGCTCACCAGTGATTACCCCTGGGGGAACATCATGGCAGCTGGGGCTCTTCCAAGGAGGGAGAAGTACAAACAGACACCAAAATAGTTTTTATCATGGTGTCTTCAATACAGGTATTGTTGGCTGAAACACTCTGATATCGTTAAGATGAACAAGGTGTAGATAACTAGATATGGCATCAGTGATTTTCACATTTGGTGAAATGTCTGATCAATAATACCTGGAAAAAAGGTGAACCTCTGTTGCTGAATTGTGCCCTGTGAGGGGAGGAGGTACAGGACCTTGCCATGCATAATGTCCTGACCAGGACCAGGTCCTTGCTCAGAGCAGCAGGCTGCAGGAAGCAGTGACCAGCCAGGTCCCTACTGTCATCTTTGCCTCCAGGAAAGTGTCTGGCTGTTGCTGACAAGAGAGGGTTGTGAGTATCTGGGGTGACAGCTATCGCTGGAGAAAAGGCAAGAAATGACTTCCCCTCGCAGCAGTGGTTGCTGCCATATCTCTCCAGCCCTGCCGCAGGAGCAGAGAGACCTAGAAGTGCTCTGAGCTCATTCCAGGTAAGCCAAGATCCTCTGACTTTGATCTGAACAGTGCTGAATGAGCAGCCTCAGAGCACGAGCTAACAGCGAGCAGTTCTCTCAGTGAAACTGTTAATTCAACACAGACAACTCATGGAATTTCCCTTTTCTGAGAAAATCCCAACTTCCGTAGAGAAATAGCGCTCGGTCTTGTTTTGCCTTTTCAGAACTTCAGAAGTTCCCTCAAAAATTCCCTGAAGCCTTCATAAAGATTCTCAGCTGCATGTCAGATCGCAACGTACAATAGAAAAATCTTCACGTTTGATGCTTTGCGTAGTTAAATTTACCACAGTGCTTCACATTCAATATATACCAAGGATTCCAGCAAAATCACATGCAGTCCAACTAGAGATTTATCATGGGGTGCTTAACAATGAATTATTTAAAAGTACCTAATGCATCATGGCTTCTTGAGAGCCTAATGTGTGTATGTGTGTATATATTTATGCACAAAATACCTATAAGCCATTACAGAATCTCAGTTTCTGAGCACAGAGGTTTCGAGAGTCAGTCTAGAGGATGTTTAAAAATAGGTGTTCTCCTGAAATCGTGGTGGAGTTTTTAGAAAGAAAAAAAAAAAAAAGCCTTAATAATCTTCCCCATGCAGATGTACACACGGTGATTTAAAGGGAATCTGTATCCTGTATGGCTCGGCTCCTTTTAGGTGAAGTTTGAAAAGTATCAGCCTGATCTGTTGCCTTGTTGAAGCCCTTGGCACTGTCTTTTCTACCTGCCTGGGAGGGTTCCTGCTGGAGCTGCACGGAGCTGGGCTGGAGGTGGCTCTTTAGCCCCTAGTTCTTCTCACTGGAGGTGAGCAGGCTGAGCAGTGTCACCAGCTCACAGATGCTTCTCTGGCCACTTTTTCAGATGGCTGTGGGAATAACTTTCCAGACTTTGGGTTCTGTGTTTCGTCCTGACTCACACTGACTTTGAGATGACTGGTTTTATGTTCAAGGGTGGATCAGCTGACACCATCTGAGACCTGGAGACCTGTCTCCTCTTTGACACTTCACTTAGTCATTCTTGCAGAGACACTTGTGCTTGTTTGCAGAGGAAGGGCACCTTTTATATTCCTATGCACATCCGCGTGGCAAGAGGGCTGGACTTTCACCCTGCTGGGTGGGATGCACTTTGAGTTCTCGGTAGAGCAGTTTCCTGCTTGGCTCCAGGGGGTTTGCTGTTGTCTTCCATTGCAACTTGCACATTGGAGCATCTATTTTGAATTTATTCAGGTCCTTACAAAGAGATGGGTGACCAAGGCAGCAGCTGTGGTCAGACCTATTTTCTTGGACATCTTGTGAGGAAGGGCAGCATCTGGTGCTTCCTCCCTGATGACACTGGTGATAAAACCTGAAGCTTTCAGACGGTGTGTAGCAGAAGGAGCTGGGTGCTGTGATGGCAAAGGCCATCAGGACAGGATTTGAGGGACAGCTGAACAGAACAAGTAGAGGTCTAGACCTAGTTTCAGAGGCCAGTTATCTCGGGTCTGTGGCTGGTCAGACCTGGTTTTCTTCTCTAAGCTTATGAATGTGATCCTGCAGGTGCTGTATTGCTGTGTTCAGGTTAATGGTAATTCTGTTCTTTAGCAAGCCAGAGCCCTGAGTCTAAAAGCCAGAGGGGGAAGGCAAGGGCGGTCTACAAAAGAATCAGCACTTTCTTGTCTAATTGGATCAGTACAATACAACATTTCTCCTGAAGATGCTCTTTGAGGGCCTGATTTTTCCATAAATCTCTAATTCCACGATGTGAAAGCAGGTTGTGTTCACTTTTACCTTCTGTGTAGTGAATACTTATGCCACTAAGCCATAAATGTTTTCAAGGTATAATTTCAGTGAATTCAAGAGGAAAAATAGCCCAGAGCTAGTGCCTCTGGCCAAAAGCTTCTGCTAGAAGCAGTCTTGTGTCTGTATACTTCTCTGCAATGAGCTGTTTTGCATCTTTCTGCTCTGGGAAACGTGGATGAGGGTACTTCTGTGTCTTGTAAATACCAGCATGGTATAGGCTGGAAGGGACCTCTGGAGATGGTCCAGTCCAACCTCCTGCTCCAGCAGGGTTACCTAGAGCTGGGGACCCAGGATTGCACTATCCAGGCGGGTTGGGAATCTCTCCAGAGAAGGAGACTCCACAACCTCTCTGGGCAGCCTGGGCCAGGCTCTGCCACCCTCACACAAAGTTTTTCCTCCTGTTCAGATAGAACTTTTCATGTTCCAGTCTGTGCCCCTTGTCCCCTCACTAAGCTCCAATGAAAAAAGCCTGGCCCCTTGACCCCTGCCCTTTAGATATTGATGAGATCCCCTCGAGAACCCTGCCTGACTAAATACGATTTGAAAGCCCTGGGGAAAAAAGTGGAAGACTCTGGCAATGGTGGTGACGGTCTCTCAAGGCAGGGGCTGGTCTGGACACTAAACTGACAAGGGCAGGATGGAGCCCGGGAAGGAGGAAGAGCACTGAGGTGATGCAAGAAACTATTTGATCGGGTTTATTTGCCGAAGACATCACGCGCTGGCTCCAAACGCAAAACCCGAGTGGTAACTGAAAAGCTGCCAACACCTCTTTGTCAAGGAACCTGGATTTAAAATAAAATAATTAGCCCACTAAAGTCTCTTTACACCTTCACCTCGCCTTCTGGTTAGGGGACGGACAAACAGACACGGCCGTGCCGCTTTGGCCGGAGCAGGCAGGGTGACCCCCCGCACGAAGCACACGGGCTGTACACGCACAGCCGATGCAGGAAACCGATCACCGCGGCACAGCCCCCACCCCCCCTCGGTAACCAAAAAACAAAACCAACAAAAAAAAGAAAAACCCCAAACCACGCACACAACCCCGCGGGCCCGGGCCAAAAAAGGGGCGCAGCAGCAGCGGCGGCGGCGAGCGAGCCCGACGCGCCTCCTCCTCGTATTTCCTCCCCCGCCCACTTCCAGCAGCGGCGGAGGGGGGCTCGCTGCCGCCCGGCATGAAAAGTTAGCGGCGGCGGCGGGGATGCGCGGAGCCGCGGTGAGTTGAGTTTCCCGGGGCGCGGCGGGCGGCGGGGGCGCGGGGAAGCCCGGGCGGGGAGGAACCTCCGGGATCCTCCGCGTCAGCCCCGGCTCTCTGCCTCTCTGTGTGTGCGTGTGTGTGTGTGTGTGCGGAGTGTGTGTGTGCCGCTGTGTGCCGGTGCCCCGGGGGTCGGGCCGCGGCAGGGGGGAGCGCGACGCGCACCGATGGGGTTCGGAGGAGGAGGAGGAGGGGGCGGTAGTTTTAGCCCTTAAGGGGCGCCGCGGATTCGTGCCGGGTCGCAGCGTGGGACCTCCGGAGGAGACCCGCCCCGGGGCCGTTGGCGGCGAGGGGCTCCCCACAGCCCCGGGGTTGGGGGGGGCGGTTCCAGGCCCGGCTGATGGCCGCGGGGTCCCGCCCGTGAAGCGGCGGCGGCGGGCGGTCTGTTGTGCCTCGCGTTGCGCCGCCGTCCCTCCTTCTTCCCCCCCAACCCCCATACCGGGCCGCGAGGAAAC
>WTSP01019116.1:0-40095 GCA_025331215.1 Actenoides lindsayi | reverse complement strand
AACCCTAACTCTCTCAGCCTGGCCTCACAGCAGAGGGGTTCCAGCCCTCCCAGCACGGCTGTGGCCTCCTCTGGCCCCACTACAACAGGTCCCTCTCTCTCCTGTGCTGAGGACTCCAGAGCTGGGCCCAGCACTGCACGAGAGAATCACCAGAGCAGAGGGGCAGAATCCCCTCCCTTGACCTACTAGCCTTCCTTTTTTTTATGCAGCCCAGGATACAATCAACCTTCTGGACTGTGAGTGCACATTGCTGGCTCATGTCCAGCTTTTCACTCTCCAGCACCCCCAAGTCCTTCTTTGCAGGGCTGCTCTCTATCCCTTCACCCTCAGCCTGGATTGATACCAGGGGTTGCCCTGACCATGTGCAGCACCTTACACTTGGCCTTGTTGAACCTCCTGAGGTTCACACAAGTCCAAGCCATCAACTTCAAGGGTGTTCTCTATGTCCCTGAGTGTTTTGCCTTGTGTCTTCTCTGAATGTCACTTGTCTGACATGGATCATGACAGGAAAGTGTTGGTGGGTTTAGGACTAATCTGCTGCAAGGTGTTGAGTAGTCTCAGTTTCTGAATCAGCAGGTTCTGAGGGCATGAGAGCCACACAGATCTGAGATCTTTGTTAAGTTACTTGCTGCTGTGAACCAAAGGCCAACACCAACTGAAGGACACATCTGCCAGCCTGTGTGCAAGGCCTGTGAAGGTCATGCAATGTTTCTGAAAGCTGTCTTACCAATGAAGACAAGGTGGGTGAAGTGAACAGTTCCAGAATTTTTTAGGTTACTGTACTGTCCTGTTTTTGAGAGAGTCCAGCTCTCCAGGTGAAATCCATGTAGTGACTCTGAATGCACTGAAAACTCATCTCATGATGTGGATGGTGAAGTGTCTCCATAGAAAAATAACCAAAGGATCAGACTGAGGCTGCTAAATTCGGAGATGTGAGGACTTGACTCTCCAGAGCCATTCTGCTGGCATTGCTTTCAAACCCTGTGTTCCTCCAGGATATTATTTCCATGAACAAAAACCACAATGGTAAGGGGGACAGGAGCTTTTCTAATCCCTTCCACTCTGCTTTATTGCTCCTAAGGTACATGGCTGCAAATTGTTACTCATCGCAGACTTGAGGACATGAATGAGCTTTCTGTTTGAAAAGCTTTCAGAGACGTGCTGAAGCTGGTTCTTATACAGCCAGCAAAGGGAACCATCAGGGCAAAACATGCCTGAAAGGAGAAATTGAAAACAGCCTTGGAAGAAAATGTGTATACATGTGGCATGACATTTATTTATTATCCTGTGCTGCACAGCTCTTGCCCGAGCAGAGTTGAAAGCTTAGTGAAAACGGTGGATTTTTCTAAGCTCTACCAGGATTTAGACCCTCCAGCAAATGTATAAACAAGGAACATTTTCAAAGTCTTCTCCTACTAATGGTTATTCATAACTATTTTAGGGACCTGCTGTTCCATCTGACTGACAGCACTGAAAAGAAAAAAGATCCCAAATGTGGTCTTTCTACTCCGTGATTTACCTAACAGCTGGCCACAATGCAAAGCCCACTTTCTTCTCATGCCACAGCTGGTTTGACATCTGTGTAACAGAGGAGAAGCAATGGGGATTGATTTGGCTTGGGAGATTAAAGGCTTTTGCTTCTCATGGCTCTGTGAAAGAGGGTGGTGAATCAGATCTTGCTAAAGGAGACAAACCCATTTCAGCATTCCTGTTGGCACAGATGAAATCCTTGGTAGCAAATTAGGAAAAACACTGGTACCTGACTTGAGGTGGGCAGATGTAAGGAGACACTGAATGCCAGGGCCTGGAATTCCCATCTTTGTTTCAGTAAACATCTCTGCTAAAAATATCTTATTTTTTCTACACCTCCATCTCTCCCCCTCACCTGTGGATGATAATTCTTCACACTCAGAGGAAGACTGCAATTCCCAGGTCATTGGTATTGGCTAAAGTCTGGCATGAGGGAGAGCTGATCTTGTCTCACTGTAGTGGGATAGACTGGGCAAATCCTAATGTTTCCTCCTTCCCTATCAATTGTCATACTGTGAAAACATATGGAGGTGGAAAATTTTCAAGATTTGGCCTTTCAGGGCAGTGCTAAGACACCTTGAAAGATTGCCATGGGTTTTCCTTTAGTTCTTTATGGGCACCTTCAGCTTCCTAGGCTGGAAGTCCTGCATGTTTTGAGTTGTTTAGGAGTTATTCAAAGCCAAGAGCTGAATTTTGTAAACATAATGGGTCTTTTTTTGAGGATGGGCTCAAAACAGACCTCAAAAAATGGTTCAAGGTGTACCATGAAATCTAACCAAAGTGCTAGAACCTGGCTGCTTACCTCTGTGTAATCAGAGCCTCAACATACTGGTTCCAGCAATATCTTTGTGAAAACCTTGTAACAGAACAGTTCCCTACACGTCTTTGCTTTCCTCAGCCAAACTCAATGCTGGGAACGTGAAAGAAGGATCTGCAGGTAACTCCTAAGGCATCACATTGAGTATGATCAGACTATGGCAAGTTCATGAACGATGCTGGTTTGTGCTCCGAAGTTCACTCACATCTGCTCCAATGAAGTCTTCTGTGCTTGATGCTTTCTAGTTTATTCCAGCAGCACATATGAAGTCTGATACAAGTGATCCCTGCCCTTTCCTTCTCCCAGGTCCTTACTTCTAGCAAGAAGCACATGTAGCCACCTTGCTGGCCTTATATTTGCAGCTAAAGAACCTCTGCTGTCACCAAAGGTTCAGCTTTGGCTGACTAGTGAGATGAACCATCTTCATTCAATGTGCCCCAAATGACTACAAAAAAACTTGGGTCCAGTCCTGTCAAAATCTCCAAAGCTCCTTCTCTTCCAGCTCCTTTTCCCCATTCTCACTCAGTTATCCCACCCACTGCTCCAAATGCTATCACCACAGAGAAGGACAAAGTTACTCTTTCTAGTGATCTTAAAACATCTTTGGATCCTAAATTTACATGCTGGCACTCATTGCCAACTCTCAGTATGAGTACTACAGTATGCCAAGCACATCTCAGGGTGATAGCTCTGGAAAAAAAAGATATTTCTTATCTTCTAGACTGCTTTTTTTTTTTTTTTTTTTTTTGTCAGAAGTGATCAGTGGGCATCTTGCATTTATTTATTTATTTATAAGAGGGGAAAAAAAAAACCAAAGAAAACCCTGCATGAGGGAGGGAGAATTTTTGGAATGAATTTCACAGAGGTTTCCTTCTTTGTCCTTGTCTCTGCCCCAGGAGAATGCTTGGCTGAGATGATATGAATGCAAGATTTTATTAAAAGTAAATCAACATTATAGGAAAGGAAGCCACGAGTTGTTGTTAATGTCAACCAAACAAACCTGAGTATTAGGCAATATAAATATAATCTACATGATGTTTCACATATGTTTTCTGTCTATCTGCTATAAACTGCAACACCCCACTCAGGGTATAAAACAAAGTACCTTTTTCTGTTTATAGGCAGCGAATATTTGGGTAAGGGTGTTCTTATTTGTTTTGGGTTTTTTTAAAATTATTATTGTCAAATCAGATGTGCTCATGTGGCTTTCAGCGGATATTTCCATGACCCAATCAAACCTGTTAGGTCATCAGGCCTAATCCATCAGCTCTATAAATCGTGCCTGAGGTTTCAGATTAGCACAACCTTTTCTCTGGCTTTCTGTAAGAAAGGTTTGAATATGAAATAATACAGCCATGGCTTAAGAAGGAATGTCCTGTGGCCTATGACTTTGTGCTGAAATACCCACAATGTGGTGTTCATACCACTGGCATTTGTGCTTTGGAGATATATGTGCTCTGTGCTGTGCTCCTCATTGTTTGGCTTTCTGATGGGACTTCACAGAGTCTCTAAAAGTGTAAAAGATGCATTCAGCTCAATCCAGATGCTTGACCACAGTTGTTTCAAGTGACTCAGGTGTGTTTCCCTGCCAAACCAGTAACTGTGGAGGTGATGGAGCTGGAAGCAGGAGTGATGCTATCATAAAGCCTTGCCCGAGTCAAGCTGTGGATGGCCAAAAGCCTTCAGTCATGAGATCCAAAGAAGTCTGTGTGTGCTTCCTGCCTTTCCCAATGCAAAGTAGAAGTGTCTTGAGTCACATCAGTCCAGAATGAAGCTTTTCATTTCATAATTCACCCCCTGCCTCTCGAGACAGGCAGTTACCATATTGCAGCTAAGACTGTGCTAATTAATACTGTAAAGAAGCTTTGTCACCATTTCAAGCCATTGTCTGGCCATCAGGTCTGTTGTTAAGACCTGTGAAATTTTTAAGCATCTCTTACTCTGCTGGGGCCAGATTTTCTGACATGAGTCTTAGTTCATCAAATCTCCAAGGAAATTTGAAACTGAGTAAGAACTTGGAACTATTTCTCATCAGCTGCAGTACAGGATGATGGTCTGAGGGTTCATACTGCTGGAGAAGCCAGTTCTCAGGTACCTTTTCTGAGTTAGGAGGTAAAATCAGTGTGTGGATCAAGCTTTATCATTAAAACCTGGTATGGGATGTAGTAAATGTTGACATGTCCTAAGGGAAAAATCCCATTGCATTGTGGAGATCCATCTAACCTAACTTTAGCACCAGGATTAATCTCAAGTAATTGCAAGTGTTTTCAGTGTAGATATTAATCCCTCAGTTGAGCATTCAGGCTTTTATGACACTAAATGGAGATCTAGTAAACACTGAGAATAAAGAACAATAATAAATTAAGTAAATAATATATCATAGAATCACAAATCAATTTGGATTAGAAAGGATCTTTCAAGGTCACCTAGTCCAACCCCCCTGCAGGGAGCAGGGACATCTTCAACTAGAGCAGATTGCTCAAAGCCCCAGACAACCTGACCTGAAATGTTTCCAGGGATGGGACATCGACCACCTCTCTGGGCAACCTGGGACAGGGTCTCATCACCCTTAATGTAAAACATTCCTTCCTTAGGTCTAGTCAGAATCTCCACTCTTTCAGTTCAAAATCATCACCCCTTGTCCTGTCACAGCAGGCCCTGCTAAAAAGATTGTCCCCATCTTCCTGATAGGCCCCTTTAAGTACTGAAAGGCCACAAGAAGGTCTCCCTGGAGCCTTCTCTTCTCCAGGCTGAACAACCCTAACTCTCTCAGCCTGGCCTCACAGCAGAGGGGTTCCAGCCCTCCCAGCACGGCTGTGGCCTCCTCTGGCCCTGCTCCAACCAGTCCATGTCTTTCATGTGCTGAAAAATAATATGCATAAATTCTGTATCTTCTTGGCTGAGTTGTCTCCTAAAACTCTACTGACTCTAATGATCAGATTTTGCACCATTGACTTGAATGGAAACCTCGATGTCTATCTCAGAGGCAAACATTAATTTTGTAGACATAAAATATATTTTATAAATCCCATTCTATATGTTTATGTTGCAAGTGACTATTTGGAGTCTTCACAGTCAGTAGAGGAAAGGAGGCTCTTGCAGGATAGAATTCATCTTATCTCAAATAGATATTTAAACCAGATTAAATGATCTCTGTTCTACATGTAGTCATTTCTCTCCTCTGACTAAAATGATTGCTCAGGTCGTCCATTGTGGATGGAGACATCTACACTGCAGACATCCAAACACGAGTGAGATAAATCCCATCCTGTTTACCTCCTCAAGGTTCGATTGCTTTTTGTCTAAATTTCACTCTGTACTTGCATTCCTTCCTGAAAACTACTGTGTTACTGATATAGCTTGGCTACTGCCCTCTTCCCCAGCTGAATTATGAAAGAAAATCAGCAGCCACAGTCTGAGTCTTAAAAATTTTGAGGATATATAATGCAGTATGAATTTAAGTTATTATACCACATCTCCAGGAGCCACCTTAGTTTGACTCGAGAGCTCTTTCTGTCTTTCAACATCAATGTTTTTTGGATTGTGTCTCCTCAACCTCATGATCCAAAAGAATTTTCCAACTTCCTTTACTCATTCTTTGGCATCGGGGAAGACTCATAAAGTAATGCTAAAAACGGCATTCCTGTGCAAGCATCTGTGTGGGTGTGAGTGTTTGTATGTGAAATATTTAATAAAGCCATTGAAAGACAGAGTAAATGAAGACACTTTGTGTGCCAGACTTGATTTCTTTTGAGTTGTTTGGGCTTGGGAGTAATAATTACAGAAATCCTTGCTTTCAGCTTAGAGAAGGGGTGTGAACAGGAAGGAAGGAAATAGAACTTTTATAATTACACTAATAAGAAAATGAGCTGGTTTTAGATGACATTATATTTAGAGCTACTGCCAGGTTTTGTCAACAACGACCTGTAGTCATACCCATTTTTTTTTTTTTTGGCTTTAGGCATGAAACCTGATTTTCTCAAATAGTATGGAGACTACAGTCCTAAAGTGGGCTGGATGGGAGAGGTGAGCTTTCTATGCTGAGCATGATGAAGATGCAGGAGGAAGAGGAGGTATTTAAGTTTCAGGTCTTGGTTGGCACAAATATAAATGGATGTAAATTGAGTCATGGCTACTTTTTAAGTGGAAAAAATGGCAGATGTCTTTGAAGCATAAGAGGAATGCAATTCTAGAAAAGCCTTTTAGTAGCATTAAAGGTGTGAATAGGAACATATGGCAGGCTACCTGTGACAGCAACGTTTTGATCAGATGACTCAAGAGGTCCCTCAGTCTCCGTGATCTTTCATGCATTGAATTATAGCATAATGATTTTCCTTTCCTTCTGGCTCCTCCATTAGCAATTCCAAAGGGACTCTGTGGGACATAATGCTGGGACCTTGATTCTTTCCCTGTGCTGGAATCTGAAGTTGTAGTTCCTCAGCATTTCCTTGGCATTGAAGGCAGAAAATGGCTGCTGTGGTCGTGCAGTGTAATTACTGGCACATGAAGCTCTTGAGCACCATGGCCCTTAAGCTCATTGCTGAGGCCTCTGCATACTCAAGGGCTGCTCTTGCACCATGACCATCTGTATGGTGGATACATCTGGTCTTAAAGGTGGCTTAGAGCTTCTATTCAGAAGACAAGATGTATAGTTCCCATTCTCTCAAGTTCAGCTAGATTTCCCGAAAAAGCAGCATATGTTCATGCACTCGTTTATGGCAGGAACCAAGGCTACGTGCTAGCCCAAAAGGCAATTTGTGGAACTACCGAGAAACAAAACTGAAAGACATGTCAAAGCATTACTTGGCTTCTCTTTCTCGACCAAGAAAATCTCAACTATAACAGTGCCATTCCCACCAGACTCACCTTACATGTCTAATTAAAAAGACAATGCTTAACAACCTGTGGTGTTGGGCATGACAGAGATCTCAGGCATCTGATTCCAGAATTCTGCTCTCTGCTAGCAAGTTTTTCATAATGTCTAACCTGAATCATCCTTGCTGCAAAGGAACCTCATGATTTCTTGCCATGTCTACTCAATATTTTGACTATGCAATGCTCAAGGGATGATACTGCTCTCTCTGCTATTAAAAAACCCCACCTTTATTGGTTTATTTGGGACAGAGTAGGACATAATAGAGATCCTGAGCCAAGGTTTCATCTTAAGAAGTCATTATAAGCAAACATTAATAACCAGGGAACAAATTACAGCTGTGTGAAAAGAAGAGAAGAGAAGAGAAGAGAAGAGAAGAGAAGAGAAGAGAAGAGAAGAGAAGAGAAGAGAAGAGAAGAGAAGAGGAGTGTCAGTGTTGGGCACCAAGGATCAGACTGTGAGTGCCTTAATACTATAGATGGGGTCTGCCTCTTGCCTTCTGCAGATGACACAGTGCTGTTGATAATCTCAGTAGCCCATAATGGATTTTCTCCTGGAAATGCTTCTGTTTATGCCACAGTTAGAAGGAGGCTGAGCACTGATTTTTGAAAGCCCATTTGCTCAATGGTCATTCCAGAGGTCCTGAGATTTTTAGGTCTTGTCAAGGATGGCTGGTTAAAGAATGAAATACCACATCTTTCCTAGTTAGAGGTATTTGTGAATGCTGAACATCACCCAGACAGGGTTTAAGTAGGTTTTAAAGTATTTTGGTTTTTAAATTTATCCATTTTCAAATTTATCTTCTGAATCTGTCAAAAAACATCATGCAGGGGAAAAGAAGGTTGCTTTGTACTGGGGCTTGTGCAGAATTTATCACCCGCCTTCTTCACCATCGAGACTGAGACTGTGTGGCAGACCTGGGATTCCCTCCTGCTGAGCCAGAACTTTTTAAAAATCAGTTGTTTTTGAGGAGGGGGGCTTAGAAAAAAACCTGCCTCACCTTCAGAGAGGGATCAGCATTCAATAGTAACCTCCTGCCCAGACTTTGAAGCAATGCTCAAAGTCTAGTGAAACTGCAGACAGAGTGGATGCAAATGCTGCATCCCAGACTTTGCCCACAGTGAACAAGGCACAACAGGAACTCATTTGCTGCAGCTTTGTACACAGCTCTGAAGCTAGTCCAGCTTTTTCTCTCCCACCCACTCTGATCTTCTTCCCCATCCCCTTCAGGATTTATGGTCCTTTTCACAGTCCCTTTCTTCCCGTCCCTTCTTGCTCCACTTCTTTGGAGCTTGGGAGAGTACCTCTTCTCCATCAGATGATATGGAGTAGTGTGTCCTTAATCAAGCCGAAACCTATCTGCTCAGCTGAAAGCATAGCACAATAAGCATGACAAATCCTTCTTCTGAGCTGGTGTAAATCCGTACTCCTCCTGGTTTCCCAGAAAGTGCCCGGAGAGGCTATGTGTGAAAGGTAAGCCAAAAGTCGACACTTGAAGCTTGCAAAGGAATTTTTGGATGGAGTGCAAACAATCTGGTTCACTTCAGCCCTCTAGCTTATTCATTCCCCTATCAACAACCAGATGTTCAACATAGAGTGAAAAGGCTGGTGAGTGACTCCGTCTTCCTGGCTTACAGGAGCTGCCATCTGTTTGTCCTGTGGTAGTGAGTGAAGCGTTGTAAGTCAATGGTGAGGCAACCAGAGTCATGGTGTTTTCAGAGACCCTTTTCAAAAGTCATCTTGGCAAAATAGATACGTGTTGTATCTATCATGCATCCCTGAATAGTTCAGCTGTAGTCCAGAAGGGCCATGTCCATGTGAGAGAAAGAGGTTTCAAGCTCCAGAACAGTCTAATTAATCAGTGGATTTGCAAGGAGATTGAAGAGAACCTGGCCATGAGTCTCAAGACAATAAGAAGTTTCAGGCTCAGGAAACCGGGCCAGCAAGTTGGGACACAGCAACATGCTACTTGAGAAAGAAGGTAAGAAAGTTCAGTAGTATGGACACGAAACACATGCCAATTTTGCTCAGGGCTGGAAAATTGTCCCTAGCTTATTTAATGGAGCCAAGCAGCTGTAGCTATTGAATTGTTCAGTGCGGAGCCATAAATCCTGCAACATGTGGGCTGTGGACATGGGATGCTGCTAGGAAGCATCTATTCCACGGCCAGCCCTTTGGGCTGAGACACTTCCCAGTCAACATTTAGAATCAAGTTCCTTTTTTAACTTTTTAAAAAATATTTTAAAATTTTCCCTCCTAAAAGGTCTTTTCAGTGACCTATCTGACCCTTATCTCCAGTTCTTTTTGGTCCTCTCATCCCTATTATTGCTTTCCAAATTCAGGGCTTGTACTTCATGCTTCCCTTTTTTTCTTCCATTCACCAGTGCACACCACCACTCTCCCAAATCCCTGCATATGCTGGTGGATTCAGCATGGGTATTTGTGCATAATCTTAGCTCAAAGTGCATGGTAAACTGTGGGGTAGTCACTGCAGAATGGCTGGTATGAGGTAGTTTGATGAGTAGAAGAGTTTCCTAGACCTTAGAGACATGAACTGCCAAACTGTTGCTTAGGCTCTCTATTCTTAAGACCAGCACTGTGTTGTGAGGTTGTGGTTGGTTGGACACCAGGTGCCCACCAAGTCAGTCTATCCCTCCCCTCAGCAAGACAAGGGGGAAGAAAACAAAAATGGAAAAAGTTTCCTTTTCTTCTTCGGGAGAAAAGAAGGCTTCAGGGACATGTTATTGCAGCATTTCAGTACTTAAAAGGGGCCTATAAAAAAGACGAGGACAATCTTTTTAGCGGGGCCTGTTGCAACAGGACAAGGGGTGATGGTTTTAAACTAAAAAAGGGAGATTCAGACCAGAAAGAAGGAAGAAATCTTTTACACAGGGTGATGAGACTGGCCCAGGTTGCCCAGAGAGGTGGTCGATGGCCAATCTCTGGAAACATTCCAGGTGAGATCAAACAGCTCTAGTTGCAGATATCCCTGCTCCCTGCAGGGGGTTTGCACTAGATGACCTTGAAAGGTCCCTTTCAATCCAAACCATTCTGTGATTCTATGATTCTAAAAAACCCATGGGTCAAGATAAGGGCAGTTTAATAAAACAAAAACAAAGGCTGTACATGGAAGCAAAGGAAAACGAAATATTTAATCTCTATTTCCCATCATCAGGTGATGTCCAGCCACTTCCCAGGAAGCAGGTTTTCAGTATGCATAGTGGTTACTCCAGAAGACAAACGTAATACTGAATGCCAACCTCCCTCTCAGCCCCCTTCCTCTCTTGTCTTAGGTTTCATTGCTGAGGAGATGTCATATGAAATGGAATATCCTTTTGGTCCTGGCTATGTCCATTGCAAGCTCTTGTCCACTCCCAGCCTACTGGTGAGGGTGGAATGTTGGAGAGACAGCTTTGATGCCGTGCAAACACTGCTCAGATGCAGCCAAAACATGAGTAACACCTTTCTAGTTACAAATACAAAGCACAGCACTGAGGGCTGCATTGAAAAAATTAACTCCATCTCAGACCCAGTACAGGGGCCGTGCACGACTGCAAGAGGGTAGAAAGTTCCAGACTGTCAAGGCGTTTTTTTCTGGGGATTGGCTATTGAAAAGGTTCTGAGCAGAAGGATGTCAAGGTAGCTTTGCCCACAGTTGCTTCTGGTCTGGGGTCCAGGTCAGAGTGGATCAGAAGCTGAGGCTTTGGTCTCCAGACAAGTCTAATAACTAAGAGACACATTACCTGGACTGATGGCTGTATTAGTGGCCTCCATCCTTCATTCTAAGTACTGGAGAATGACCTGTTTCATTTCTGAGATGGCTTTTCCTCTCCCTGGCTTAACAAACACATTCCCTTGCAGAAAGAGAAATGTCCTTGGGGACTGTGGTTTTTGGAAACATGACTGAACTGCGCAAGAGAGCATGTGGGAAGACCACAGCCGTCTAGCACTCATCTGGTTGCCTCTTGCACTCAGTATATTTGTGTTGGATATGGGCCTTTGCATTAGAAAGCCTGAACCTGCTTCTGAAGAACTTCTGATATGTTGGGTAACATATAACAGAGGGGTGAACCCCATAGGAGAAGAAAAACTTTTCCACTCAGGTCCTAAAATGCTACGGATATAGCCAATGTTTTAGCCTAGACTCTGACAATACAGAGGTGTGGTTTTGTTTATTTGTTTTTGCACTGGAGATTGGAGAGTGAAGAAAGCTTCCAAAAGACAATGCGCTAGGTAAGTGTAAACAAGCTTTCTGCACATTATCCAGATGACTTAGTCTTGCCCCATTACGGTCATTCCTGTTAGTCTGACCACTGGGACTGCAGGAACGCAGAACCTACCTGCTTCTAGCAGTTTCCTGAAACCCGGACTCCCCATCTAAAATATGGATCAGAAATAATATTTGTACAGATGGAGGAGGTAAATCCATATCTCAGGACCATTGGGAGAGCACCAGATGATGTCTTATATCATGATGCCCATTTACTGCATCCTCAGACATCTAGACAGCACTATACAATCTCAGCATAGTGTCTTGGTCCAGACTCAGGGCATTGAAATCTTCAGCTCAGCTCTATGGCTCATCAGTAGTCATATATTGTGGCAATGATGTATTCACTTGGCACCACTCTTCTTGTTCCACTGCTAGGGTAGCCAAATGAAGGCAGTTTTCTCAAGGTGGAGTAGAAGCACCAAGTCTTTCTGTGTACTCTGGTAAATAATAATCACAGATTCTCATTTGGGCTTCCATGTGGTGAACACTAAATAAAAAGAACGGTGACCCAGGAAATGGGTGACACAAAGCTTGTTTCCAGATAGGCTGGAATGTGTTGGCACACCATGAAAAATAGCTTCTGCTAAAGGCAAGTCTGAATACATTGAACCTTCTCTTTGTCCTGCAAAGTAGCTGTGAAAACACCTTAGAAAATTAGCCAAACACCACTGTCCTCAGGTCGTTTGGAAAGGTTTTCAGCTACCACAGGGTCTTGCAGTTTCCACAGCCCAGAGGTCTGGAGCAATCCAGCCATGCAAATTGCTCCATAGCCAGAGACTATTGCTGTCTCAGCCTCAGGGCCTGTTAGCTTTCCAAAGCTGAAGAGATGAGGAAAGCAACTTGGGATGTCTCATGGTAGCAGATTTTCTAGAAAACCCAAATCTGTAAGCTAGAAGATTCTTGTTTCATTGCAGGAAATCAGAGAGTCCAGGAGGACTTGCCCAAGACAGGTATTCCTGTCACAGGCTTTTCAAAGTCCCGTCTGTGCATCTGCAAATCCAAGATTTATCCCACCTTGCCTCAGTACAAAGCCCATCAGCATTTCCAAAGTCCCATTTACACAATTCTTGAATCCTAGAGGAACTAGAAACCTGACATGTGAGACAGTAAAGAGCTAACATTAGCTCTAGTGCCCTTGGACCCACAGAAATCATACTGTGTATCAGCTCCAGAGCTAGAAATCAAGCTGCTTGTCTCCAAACAGGCCATATGGGTGTACTACCTCAAAGAAAAATGATGACATTGAGCAGTTAACATGACAGGGCTGTCCAGGAACAGTAGAGATGGAAACAGTACCTCTCAAGTAATGTTGGCAGGAAAGCAAACAAACAAACCAAAAAAATTAAAGAAAACCATCAAAGCACAGAGAAGTGAGTAGAAGAAAGAAACTGTACTGCAAAAAGACACAGATGAAGCACATGTTCCACTAAGAAGTTGCACCACTGAACAAACCATCCCCGCTGTTTCCTGTTCTGGGGCACATGGTGCATGTGCTAATCATCATCTTCATCTCTTTTCCCCATCCCCCAATTATAAACTGGTAACACTTGTGGAAAAAACTCAGTCTGCTAGATCAAGCTAAGGGGTAGGTCCAAAAGACAAGATGTTGCAAGGCTGAAATGAGGAAACAGCACTGAAAAAAAAGAAGGGTCATAGTGCTGTGCATCTTGGACATCAGCACGTTTGTTAATGTTCTTGCTTCCTCCAGTCTTGTAAGGCAACAATAGTATGTGTCTGTCATCAGAGCTTGACTGCAGCTAAACTTGACTGCAGCTGAGGCTGAATTACTCTGAGAAGAGCAAGCAGGATGATCAAAGGATACTCCTACATCTGTGTGTGTGTGCTATCCCTGCAGCAATATCCAAATGGATGTGTAGGCAGGAGAAGTTGTGCGTCTATGCAGTACTTACTACAGTGGCTCCCTAATTCTTCCTTGCACCCTCAGACAGGTAACCCTCAATCTGTCCCAGCTGGGAAAGTAATAGAATCATAAAATCATTTAGGTTGGAAAAGACCTTTAAGATCATCAAGTGCAACTGTGAGCCTAACACTGCCAAGTCCACTACTAATTCAGTCTCTATGTGCCACATCTATATGCCTTTTAAATCCCTCCAGGGATGAGGACTCCATCACTTCCCTGGGCAGCCTGTTCCAGAGCTTGACAACCCTTTCAGGGAAGAAATTTTTCCTAATGTCAAATCTAAACTTCCCCTGGTGTAACTTGAGGCCTTTTCCTGTTGTCCTATTGCTTGTTCCTTAGGAGAAGAGACTGATGCCCACCTGGCTGCAACCTCCTTTCAGGGACTTGTTGAGAGTGAGAGGGTCTCTCCTGAGCCTCCTTTTCCCCAGGCTCAATAACCTCAGCTCCCTCGGCCGCTCCTCACAAGACTTGTGCTCTAGATCCTTCATCAGCTTTGTTGACCTTGTCTGGACATGCTCCAGCCCCTCAATGTCCTTCCTGGAGTGAGTGGCCTAAAACTAAATCCAGTAGTCAAGATGCAGCCTCACCAGTGCCAAGTACAGGAGGACAATCCCTTCCCTAGTCCTGCTGGCCATACTAGTGCTGATCCAAGCCAGGATGCTGGTGGCCTTCTTGGTTCCCTGGGCACATGCTGCCTCATCTTCAGCTGGCTGTCAACCAACACCCCCAGGTCCTTTTCTGCCAGGCGTTTTCCAGTCACTCTTCCCTCAGCCTGGAGTGTTGCAGGGGGTTGTTGTGACCCAAGTGCAGGACTTGGCACTTGGTCTTGAACCTCATCCCACTGGCCTCAGCCCATCGATCCAGCCTGTCTATAGAGCCTTCCTACCCTTAATCAGATCAACAGTCCCTCCCAACTTGGTGTCATCTGCAAACTCACAGAGGGTAATGATATCATATCTTTATGGTTCCAGTAGTTCTCCGATCACACTAGAGACTGCATAGAAAAAGCAGGTTTCACAGTTGGGGCAGTCATCTGATCTGGTTGTGTGGCTCATGGATGTGCTAACTGGCATTTCTCTTCTGCCCATCTATCTGGATGGCTGGTCAGGTTAGTGGTCAGATGTAGCAGGAGCAACACAGCCATGTTTTAGAGGAATATACCACCTGTGCTACGTAAGCAGGCAAGGTGCAAAAAATGTTAACACCATAAACCTCAAAGGATGTTCATGGACTTTTGTCACTGTATTCACTGGACAAGGAGATTTTAAATAGAAGAATATGTTTTGAGTTAATTATTGTAACTTTGATTTCTGATTATTTTACTATGTGAGTGTTAATAACTAATAGTTTCACTAAAATTAATGGAGTAACCCCAGTGTAAATGGAGAAAGTCACACTCAGATACAAGACAAAGTGTTTTGAAAAATAAAAATCCTTTGCTTGTGCGTACAGAAACAGTGATGAACAAGATTACTGATGTAAATCAGTGTAGCTCCAAAGGTTACATCGATTTCTATTGGCTGGGGTTCTCTCCCTCAGTCTCAACAAGTTGATTAGTTGTTGATACATAGTCCTTTTTCTAGGAGACAAATGTTGGCAAGGGGCTGCATGTGCTCCCTGAATGCCTTGGAAATCTGCTCCAGAATTTGCTCCCTGGTTACTTGGAAAACTTTTCTGGTGGAATTCATTTTCCCTAGCACAGATATCAATAAATGAGGTGTCTAAGTCTCACTTGTGGCATTTGGTACCAAAGGACAGAAGAGACCAGCTCCAGAAGGCAACTGTCTTGATGGTGTAGCCTAAACACCATCTTAGAGTGAAACGGTCACCCCATGTGAGGGTTCCTTTCTCTCCAGTGCAGATGTGTACAGACATGAACACCTAAATACAGTGGAGAAAAACGTGGTCTTTGGTTTCTACCCCAGACTCATTCAGGTTTATATGATAGATACTTGGTTCTGTGTCAGCTTTTCCTCCAAATTGAATGTTTTTTCTCCTTGGCTGATCTTTCCTGATGTAAACATTGCCAGCAAAATGGAGTCACCACAGATCTGTTGCTGGGACATCATGGCAGTTTCAGCTTGTGCCAGCTGGGATGCTCTCAATCAGTGCTCAGGAATATTCCTGAAGCCAGCATAGATTGTGGACTGCCCTGTCAGCAGGATAGATATAACCACCACTGACACTATTCCATGTTGGTGGACCTCAGTGTCAGAGAAACATCTTGGGAATGTTTAATTTACTAGTACAGATATAGATTATGAATCTACTTGTCTTCCTTAACTGAACAAGACAAGCTCTTTACCCTCAGTTCATGTGATGCACTCTCTGGTCCCTTTGCACCTCTTCAAATTTGAACTTATTTTGCTTGAATTTGGGTAACCAGCACTTTACAGCAGTTTAGGTGATGTCTCAGCCTCTCTTCCTGAAATGTATGAACGCTTCCCTATCTCTACTGGAAACATCTTGCTTGACATACGTTATGATTACAATTGTTCTTTTTAAGGTCATTGTACTCAGATAGATTAATTCAGGTCCTTTTTTCTCTACTGTTACCTTGAACAAGCTTCCACCTTAGTCTCTTAGTGCAGTCTCATTGTTACTGTTCAAATTCACCCATTTTTCTCACTTAGTCTTCTTTCAAGGTCATCTAGCTCCTCCATATCATATTCTGATCCTGCACTGCAATAGCAAGAGTCACTCAAGTTTGTGTCACCAGCAGATCTCATGACCAGGCGCCTACTTTTTCCCTGCCAAGTTCATTAAGGAAAATATTTAATAAGATTGGTCCCAGGACTGAGTATTAAGGAACACGATGGAGTTTCTCTGGATTTACTCAGAAGTAACAGACAGCAAATGTTGGCCCCAGATGGTATTTTGTTCAAAACAAAATAATGACTTCCATCTGTCTCATCACTTTCCAAACTGAGGTCTGTGGAGCACTTGCTGGTGGTCTGTACAGTGCTGGCTCTTTGCAAGGTGCTGGCTCCTCCTTAATATTTCCAGCTGCTAAATTCTACTAAATTAAACTAAAGCTTACAGTAAATGTTTTCCTAATATTATTTTCATGTGTAAGTAACTGTGGGAGTTGCTGGCAGGACCACGTGTGATAGGAAGGGGAGCTCACCTGTGAGATAATTCCTGAACTGGGATATAGTCCAAGCAAGCTAAGACCTGGGGAACTTACATGTATCAACAAAGAGTGTATTATTTATGTCACAGTAGTCCAAAGCAGGGATATGACTACAAATAGGCTGAGCGTTGCACAGCCTCACACTGAAGGCAATCCTCATCTCAGAAAGATTACAAGCTGCTTTACCGAAGGGAAGAAAAACAGACAATGGGTAAACAGAGGAGGTCACATCCACCTAGGCACAATTATCTTGTCACAATGAGCATTCTTGCTTTCTCTGCAGCTGACACATAGCTATCATGCCATGCAGCTGCTGCTTGTCTGAATGTGCCTATCAGGCCACAGTTAATAAGCATCAGAGATTTCACATTGTTCGTAGCATCTTTGCACATCTTGTGGGCTCAGTTTGGCAACATCCAGGAATTCACACACTAGAGCTGATCCAGGCACCTGCTGCTGTGAGGATAATAACTGGTTTGCCTGGAACAGATGTAAAACCTTGCTCAGAATTTGTAATAGCAGATTTGAAAAACATCTGACAAACAACAAGGCATGGAGCTGAGTTTAGGGCAAAGACATGAACAGATGGAATACTCTGTCTCTTTCGTTGCTTTGATTGTAAGGTTGTGGACCAGGCACTGAGTAGGTACAAAATTTGTCACAGTGCTTGCATATGGTAAAAAAAGGGGTCTTCTTCATGGTTAGGGTGACAAGTATTGACTTCGATGGCTGAACCATCCCAACAGTGCAGTGAAAAGGTATTGCTCCATTTGTGTACTTCTGGCCCTAAAACTACATGTGCAACTGCTTCTCTTAAGCCAGATTCTCTGATGGTGGTTGTTCCAGTGAAGTCTGTGCACTTTTGGCACCAGGACAGCTAACTTCTTGTTGCACTGTTGATTTCTTCTGTAACATCAATTAGTCAGCTAATGGTTATGAACTTCAACTCAGTTTACTGCCATTATATCCATGTGTGAAAACACTACAGTGACAAGGGAAATAGGGTGTTCTCATTACTACTAACCCACCTTGCAACTCCAATGGCAGCATCAAAAAGCCTATAGGAAAGAAAATGTATCTTTTACTGCACGTCTTAATGCTTTACAAGACAATGGTGGAGGAATAAAGAAATTAAAACAAACAAACAAACAAAACAATAAATATTTAGAATACAGGTTTTCCTTTCCTCTGTTTTACTTGTGTCTTGCACTGAGGTCTGACAGCAGTGTGTGATTATTTTCTAATTTCTGGAGCAAGAGCTTGCTGCTGTAACTGAGGTATTCTTGATTGTTGTGCTACTTGGGTATGTAAGGTCTTGCTTTTTACATGACACTATTTTTAGAAACGTGACCTGAGATCATGTCTATGTGGTGCTAAGCCCAGAATTTACTCAGGTAAGAAGAGACTCCTTGCCCTGAAGAACCTGTAATTTACTAGAGAGGCAGGTTTCCTTCTACTTTGCAAAGTGGAAACTGAGAAACAGAAAGATTAATTGACTCCTCCAAGGGTCACACAAGAAGCCTGATGCAGAAGCCAGACTGGCTTTTTAATCAGAGGACTGTGCTAGCGTAATTTCACGCTTTTTCTCATGTTCCTGACTTTCTCAGACAAATTTCTATCCACACAGGGTTTACTTGTCAGTGGTTGTTTGGACACCCTCATAGCTGTCCTTATACTACTGGGAGAGGAGATCAAGTTTTAGGCAATTTCTGCCCTATTGAGTTACTTCCATTTTACTGACACAGCCACTGAAGTCCTGAGTTGAAGATCCAACACAGTTGCTCTGGAGTTGAACCAAACCATTGATTAATCAATGGACTAAAATCCCAATGAGCTGTGTCTACCATCACCAGCATAGGCAAACACCCTACAGTACTGCTAGAAACAAGATCAAAAAATTATTCCCGAGAAGAAAGACCAAACAAGTTCCTCTGAGCAGATCCCTATAACCAGATCTCCACATGTTTATCTCTCATTCCTTGACAGAAAAAGCTTATGTGTGGAAAAAGCCGTAAATTGTCCAGTAGTTTTCCCATAGATAAACTAGAGTTGCACGCTCCTGGGCCTCTGTACTTAAGAGAGGATGACTAAGATGACTAAATACAGGTTTCTACCCTTGAGCTAATTTCTTTATAGACAACTGAGGCTGAGAGACCTGGGGCTGTTAGGCCTGGAGAAGAGAAGACTGAGAAGGGATCTTCTCAATGCTGATTGATATTAAAAGTGTGGGGATCAAGAGGATGGGGCCATCTGGGATGGTCCCAGGGCTCTTTTCTGTGGTGCCCAGTGGTAGGACAAGTGGCAATGGGCACAAACTGAAACACAGAAAGTTCAGTCTGAACATGAGGAAAATCTTCTTTCCTGTGAAAGTGCCAGAGCCTGGACCAGACTGCCCAGAGAGATTGTGGAGTTTCCTTCACTGGAGAGATTTCAAACCTGTCTGGATGTGATCCTGGGCAACTCTCCCATGTCCATGAGTGTTAGAACAGGGATTATGTTTTGCAACCACCATGCAGAAAGGTGACCAGAAAAGAGAAGAAAATAAACTGTTCTGTAAGACTGCAGTACATGAAAATTAACTGTATGGCAGGGTATCCACTACACATTACCAACTAGACTGCTGTCACATCATCTCCAAGTCCTGCTAGTCTCCCAATCAAGTTGTTCCCCTCCTCCAGATCAAGCCTTAGTGGATCCCTATGAAAACAATCAGGAAAGTACGGAAATGTGGTGGCACAGCTGTATTCAATTGCAACAGTTGGGACCTTCCTCCTAGTATCATCTCTCATTGCAAAGCCTCTAGAAGTTTTTTTCCTCGACTGGAGTTGCAAGATTAAGTGACCAGGTAGGATGGGGCTTTGAGCAGCCTGGTCTGGTGGGAGGTGTCCCTGCCCGTGGCAGGGAGGCTGATCCTAGATGATCTTTGAGGTCCCTTCCAACCCAAACCATTTTACCATTATACTGGGAAACACTCCTGATCTCTGAAAAGAGGAAAGACCCAGAAGAACATGGAAAGAAGAAAGGGCAGGAAGTCTGAAGAGTCAAAAGCAACAGCTAACACATCTTCTATATCCAGAGGGCTTTTTTACTTTGAGTTCCTAGGACAGACAGATTAAACTGCAACCAGTGGATCCAAACTGATGAAAGATCTGTCCCGCAGTTTCACTGGCAGCAAATGACTTTCTGCTACAGAAAAGGGCAGTCAACTGTTATCTGAGCTGCCATGGAGTGATTTTTCAGGATCACTCGAATGCAGGCTGGTTCTGGGATGTTCTCCTCAGTCATAATCCTTCAGACTATCATCAGTGCAGTATACTCAGCATCACCCTAGGAAATATTCCATGGTTAACCTTGAGTGAGCAATATCTGACTGCAGTTAGTGGGTGAAAACACAACCCTGGAGCACCTGTTTTGTCTCTGTGCCAGTCCTGGTGTGCAGCAGTTTTCTTTCAATGGGAGTCTTTTTAGCTCAGCAGGCCATCTGTGCTGAGCATCCTAAATGTCTACACACTCTCCAGTTGGTAAAATCTCATCTTGAAAGCCTTTCTCAGTCTTTATCATGCACAAAGTTAGGCATATTCAGTTTTAGGGGGACTGCCTATGAAGAGGTGGACTCTGTTGTTGGCCTTAGTCAGGCTTGAAACTTAAAACCTCAGGAGTCAGTGCAAATGTTCCTCTTCACTTCAGCTTCAGGTCAGATGTCTAATGGACATGCGTCTGGCTCAGAGGAATCACAGATGCACCAGCTAGCACAAGGATTTTGGCATGAAGATGCAAACTGGCTCTGCAGAACCACTGGGCTGGATAGATATTGTCAAGTGTGAGCCAGAAGCTTGCCCAGTTAAAGTGGAACCAAACCCCAAATAGTAAATCCCACTGGACATATTGGCTTGGATTTGGGTATATGTTCCCAAAGCCATGTGGCTTCTAGGTAGCTAGAAGTATCAGATGCTTCTAAACATGCCCCATCCCTGGAAACATTCAAGTTCAAGTTGGATGGGGCTCTGAGCAACCTGATATAGTTGCAGATGTCCCAGCTCACTGCAGGGAGTTGGACCAGATTACCTTTAAATGTCCCTTCCAATCCAAACCATTCTACAATTCTATGTTTCTACGATTCTATGTCTCCTTGCGTGAGAGTGTGTAAGTTAATGGCTCCTGAGCAAAAGTACTGGTGCATCTCACCAGCTCTACATGACCTGTACTACAGTTCATGAGATGTGCATATACCAAAGATCTAGCTCAGGATGATATATTTGCTCACGTTAAACACCCTTTCATGGTCATTTTACCCCCAAGAAGAGATTAGAAGTTTTACTGCACCAGTCAGACCTACCGGATGAGCAGCACTCGTTGTACTAGTGTCCTGTCCTCCTTTGCTAACCAGTGACTATCAGTCCATTGTTTTGTGAATATCAATGAAGTTCAAAAGAGCTGGATGTCATCCACATTCTCACTCATTCTCTGGACGTGTTTGAAGCTAGACTTCCTCACTTAATTTCCGTGAGCCAAATTGTTTGCACTGAACTGGCAAAAGATGAAACCCAGAACTCATACTTTGTTTTGACATCTGTGTTAGCAGCGTGGTGATATTTTGGTTTAGCACTGTGTGTCTGTGGATTTCATGCTGCCTGTTTTCTCATCATTATTCCATTTGGCTTTTCCAGGCCACTGGTCCTGGAGGCTTGTGGTTCAGGTTGCCAACTTTTGCACCTTGCCATTACGGAGCTGATGATAGATCATGCTCAGCAGAGGACACAAAATCCCCAGCATGCACACACTCGAAGCAGAGTCTGCCCATTGCCTGTGCATGGCCTTATTTGTTTGAGAGATGTGGCAGCTTTCTGCAAGAGTCATCTGCAGCATGGCTTTTCCTTGACCCAAGAGGGCTCTGACACTTGCTGCAAGTCATAGCATCATAGAATAGAATAATTTGTGTTGGAAGAGACCTTTAAAGTTCATCTAGTCCAACTCCCCTGCAGTGAGTAGGGACATCTGCAACTAGAACAAGTTGCTCAGAGTCCCATACAACCTGACCTCACACGTTTCCAGAGATGGGGACAATTCTAGGGATGAGTTGCCAAAGCAGATGTCAACAGGGTCTGATGCTGTCAAGGTTTTTCAAAACTACAGCAGGTTGATTAATTGGTCAGAGCTCTTCTGTAGCTGCTGCAAGGGAGGGACAAAGAAACAAAATTGCAAGTAATGCTCCAAAATCAAAGTTCTGACATAAAACTGGGTGCCTGACTTCCACACAAAGTGACTCAAAGGGCAAAATTAATCTCACCTAACATAGGCATCTACACAAAAGAGTCCTCCATGAAAACTAGTCACCCCAGGCTCCCTTTATAGTCAGTGAAGAGAAACAGCATGGTTCTGACCTAATAGACATGTCTACATGAAGCTGAGATGAATTGCACCTCAGAAGTGCTTGTTTTCCTCTCTTGACTCTAATGTCTGGGGAGCACGGCGTATGCAGCTCATATGGAAATGTATGCAGGCGTGGGGCTGGAAAGCCAAGTAAGATGGATTTCCCCACGATGAATTCCCCCAGAGTGACAGTGAAGGCACTTGCCGACAAAGCACGCCAGATCTTAGCTCTAATATTTTAGGAGTTAAGTGCATTCTTTGCACTGAAAGGAAAAAAGACTGAGTAGAGAGGGTGCAGCACATGGGGAAACAAACTTACTCTACTCATAGGCAAAAGGAAGTCAAATACTGTCCTAGCGCTGAAAACCAGAAAGTACTTTGTATTAACCCAGCCTGACCTTCTCAGGGACACTGGCTGAAGAAACTCCACTCCCTCTATCTCAGGGTATCTAAAACCCAGGACAGACAATGAATGGGAGATTGCCTTAATTAAGTATTCTGGCCATGCAGTGTCTTGTGATAACTCACTAACATGGTGCATTGCCAACTGCCTTTTAGAATAATAAAACTCTTCCCATTTGCAGCTCCCCCTGGACATTTTTAATCAGCTAATTTCTCCCAGGGCTACCCAGGCAGGCCAGAGTTCAGGCAAGATTCCCATTAGAAATAGGAAAGACCTGTCTGTTCACTGAGTTTATCCAGCTGTGTAGTTTGCAGTGAATAATGACCACTGGGGCTTTAGCAAATTGTGGGGGCAGTGGGGCAAGAGAGGGAAGTGGTATCTATGAATCATCACAGGCCTGCACACTACGGAGAGTTGTGATGGTATTTCTTACTGACGTGGTTTCTCTTTATATGTTGATTCATGTATTTACATGATCATAGCATCTTTCTGCCACATTCCTCTGTTAGGTTTTTTCCTTCACGTAACAAACCCATAGGCAGAGCTGGTTTAGGGGGACAAGATAATTTCTGGGACCAGGGCAGGTGCAATCTTTTTTAGAATAATTGCACTGTATCTGGGAGTAAATCAGAATAATTTCTCCTTTTCATGGACTGTGTGAGCTCTTGGTCAGTTGTCTCAACCAAGGTCCTCTAGAAGGGTCTCTATTCCCAGCATCTCCAGAGGAAGCCTCAAGCAGCTGCTTGTCTACCTTAAATAATCCAGGATGAATCCCATATGAGAAGTTTTGATTCATGTGAAAGGTATCTCACTTCAGGGGCTGCCCTATGAACTCATGTTTAAAGGTCTGCATGGTGTAATCATCACCTGATCCTTTTTTAGTGCTGTCCTGCAGAACAAGTGTAGTAGAGTCCTTCCAAGAAGGCCAATGATATTGCATGAAGAAGAGTGTGACCAGTAGGTTGAGGGGGGTTTTCCTGCCCCTCTAATCTGCCCTAGGTAGATCACCTCTGGAGTACTGGGATGAGTTCTGAGCTCCCCTGTTCAAGAAAGGCAAGAAACTACTCAAGTGAGTCCAGCAGATGCTACAAACATGCTGAGGGGACTGGAGCATCTCTGTGCTGAAGAAAAACTGAGAGCCATGGGGCTATTTAGCCTGGAGAAGACTGAGAGGGGATCTGATCAATGCTGATAGATCTCTAAAGGGTGGCGGTCAAGAGGTTGGGGCCAGACTCTTTCCAGTGGTTTCCAGAAGTTTCCAGCAATGGGACAAGGGGCAATGAACACAAACTGGTACCTAGGAGGTTCCCTCTGAAAATGAGGAAAAACTTCTTTCATAGGAAAAAAGTTCTTCCTGTGAGCCTGTACCAGGCTGCCCAGAGAGGTTGTGGAGTGTCTTTTTCTGAAGAGATTCCAAACATGACTGGACACGATCCTGGGCACCCTACTCTGGGTGACCCTACTAGAGAAGGGGTGGTTGGACTAGATGATCTCCAGAGGTCCCTTTCAATCTCCACCATGCTGTGATTCTGTGATTCCATGATTCATATCCTGGAAAGTTTTAAGGACACATTTCAATGAACATGATGAGCTGTCACCACCATGAGGAAAAGGTACCTCACCATCTTCTGCACCAGAAACAACAACTCTGGGTGTTGTACCAGGTCAGGCAACCAAACTGAATTTAAATGAAAACTTATTTTCCTGAGCTCTTTTCCAGGAACATCAAACCATGCAGTGACACAAATGGTTGTGATGGCCCCAGGAAACTGGTGGGGAGGGGATGGGGAAAAGCATCCATGGCTGGAGGAGCACAAGGCTGCTGCTTTCCATGGCATTGCTGGCATAATGTATTCACTGAAGGGCTGAGGGCTTTCTTCACTATCTAAAGTCACTATAGCCCAAGGATTACCAGGCATACGTAATATTCCTATTATTTTTTTCATGGATATCAATGTTTCTTTCTTCACTGTTTGCAATTTCAGAGCTTATGTTTGTGGCCTCACTAAGCCAGCCTGCAAGAAACTACAGATAATACCATGGGAATTGAATATAAATGAAAGTGAAGGAGACTGGAAACCAGCCAGCATAAAACTGGTGGTGATCAGCCTGCATTCCCCTTGTGAGCTGAAAAATGCAAAATGAGCAGTGCAAAGTGACACATGGAGTATTCCCTTTTAAACATCTTTTTTTTTTTTATTGTTGTTGTTCTGTGCTGTAGTTGATAGTCTTGGAGGTGTCTATTTTTAAAACTTTTGTTTTTTTTTTTTTTGAGTGAGATTGGCCCTTTGAAAAGTTTCAAAACTCAGCCAAATTAAAGTCTGCTTTAGTAACTGCTAATGAAAGAGCACTCCAGGTGCGAAGAGGAGCTGGCAGAGCTGAGTCCAGATACAAACAGTCAATCGTCTCGGAACAGATGCATCTGGTATAGATGGGAACAGGATCATAAAATCAAATAATAGGCTTATGTCACTTTACTTGTCATGTTGTAATTAAAGAATGAGGTATTCTGTGAGGGAGGGGTTCATTTTGTCTCTTTTAATAGTCTGTGACTGCTCACGGCTGGTTCTCATGTGTCACGTTTCTGTATTGCAGGGCACAGCTAAGGCTGCTGAGTGTAAATCGGTGGTCCTGGCTGGATGCTTATAGTTAATCCCTTGCCATGCTTTGGCCCTCCTGGTACTTGTGTGGTCTGTTCTCACAGTGTTTAGAAGTAAAATAACATGACATCAGTGGGACAGACCCTCAGCTAACATCAAGGATCCTGTCTCTGCCAACCTTGCTTTATTCCTATTCCAACTAAACTATTTATAAGGGTCAGTGTTGATTTAGTTGTTATCTTTTTTAACTTTTTTTTTTCAGCAGGCTTCTGGACCAAATGAAATAATTTGCATCCACCAAATGCACTCCAAAGTTTTGTGTTTGTTTGTATGTTTGTTTGTTCGTTTGTTTGTTCATTTGCTAGTCTTTTCCTCCAAAAGAAAACATGAAAGGAACAGAAGAAGGTGTAAAAGGAAGAAATTGCAGTTGGACTTGAATCAGACTGAAAGTGGTTGATATTTCTAGCAAAGATAGAAAAATAAAAATCATTTTTGAAGGTCAAGCCCGGCTGCCAGAGAATGTATTGGATTTTCCTTTCCAAACAGAAGGATTGACTTCAATAACATTTCTCCAGCCCTGATTTTGGTCAGTATTGTTACATGTGAAGTGCATTTGACAGAGGATATTTTGAAGGGAAACCTCCCCCCTCCCACTCCTCCTGTGTTACAGCCTGAGAGAGGAGACATAAAAAAATGTCAGCATGGACTCTCAAAGAGCAGCTTATTGTGACTCTAGAGGAAAGGTTTACCTATGAGAGACCAAATGTGTGGTGAAACTGCATCTTTAATGACAAAAACAAGGCAAGAAAAAAAAATTGGACAGGTCAGAGGAGTTCTCTAGGGAGCTTTTCAGTTTTCACCAGTCGGCCTCTACACATTTTAATTCCTAGGGAACAAGTTCTCCTCTGGCAGAAGCAGGCTCAGAGCCATACATATGTCGGCTGAGCTTGGTTCTTCCTATCATTTATTCTTGTTGTTTGGAGCAAGAGGAAATCATCATCAAACCAATTGCAAAAACAGTAAGCCATAAGCAACTTCGGAAAGTGCAGAATTCTGGTAGATGAAGGTGAAGCTTTGAGTAAAAGCCTTGGCTGGGTGGTGTCAGCAGCATATAACCTCCTGGCACCAACCTCTTGCTGTGTCTCTTTGATCAATGCCTCTGGCCATCACCTGTAAGATGTGACCCCCATTGCAGTAACCCTGTTAGAAAAAAATGCCACTTAGGCAGACACTGAATTTGCACATAAGACAAAGGAAAGTCCAAAGTCAAGTAGGATATCTTCAGCATTCAATAAATTACTCAGCTGTTAATACAGACAGAAGGTGATAAACACTTCTCCTCACATAGAGATATTTTGGGTCTCAGTTTCCCTATATGAACCTTTAGCTGGAAATGACTCCTTCCATTCCATCCAAATTGCTATTGACTGATGACTTCCTGACTAAATTAAGATTTTTCAACCCAGGCCTTTAACACCAGTCTTTATCATCACCCTACATTAGCAAGCTGTTAAAATGCAATGTCCATGGGCACTGAGACATCTTCAGCTCTGCACAGAACACAGACATTTCCTATCTGCATCTAGAACTGGTCCAGAAGGCCTCTTGCATTGAAGTACAGTACTGGTCCTAGTGAACTTCCTCTTCTTCACTATGCCATACCCTTCAAGAATTGCATGAGTAGGGTGCTCCATGGAAGAGTTCATGGACTTCAGCCAGAAGAACTCCAGAGCTCCCAAAGATGTTTCAAATTCCAAAGATCTCACAAAATCACTTCTTGGGGAGAGCAGAAATTTCCTTTCCTGTTTATATTAGAAGGATCATCTCAAGTTTGGACTACAGAATGGTACCATAACTTTTGAAATCAGGTCTGGCTCGAAAGATGTGAGAAGACTGGAGACACTGTAGACTCAGTAATGGTTTGCCAGCTGCAAAACTTCAGCTAGGAGTCTCCTAATATCTCAGGAGTTACTGCCAAGGACCCAGGAACTTAGCTAGGCAAGATAACAATATGGTCAGGTGGGTTACCTTTGAGATGGTATGTCTGGTGCATCAGTGCACTTCATTAAGTGCTATCCTGATGCCTGCTTTGGTCTGCACAAAAACTTGTTTGTATGAATATCCTTACAGAAATCAAGGTGTGAGGTCACACATGTCTTCTGACTGTTTTGCTGAATGAAAGAAAACTTGCAGTGATGTGAGATGTTTATGAGGTGATATCTATATCTGGGAGACATGAAGAGAGGAAGAAAGCTAAAGTTCAAGTGCACAGGTAAGTAGTCTTAAAAAAACTTGCAAAATTCACTTTAAAGACATTAAGTCACTGATATAACACCTCAAATTTCCTCTGTATTTGCTAAATGAGTTTCTAAAGTTCTGCATTATTGTCCTTCAGACACTTCTTCATATTTTTCATGGTGATTGCATTAGTTACAGGAGTGCCACAGTGGTGTAGGGAGATCAGAAAATGCAGTAGCCAAACTGCTTGTGGATCACTACAGGCAAGAAGTAGGAAAGGGGAAAGGTGAGGATGGAAATAAGTATTTTGTGTCTGAAGTCAGGTAACCGGCTTCCATCTGAAAGAAAACAGGGACAAGACATGGTTATGGATCTACAGGGAAAAGGAAGGAAAGGAGAAGAACACGGGAGCATTACCAACAAATAAAAGCTACTGGCTGTGAGATGAGATAATATTGTCTGGGGGAATTCAGTTATGATCAGCATCTGCTTTGTATTCAGTTTCGCTTTCACCAGTGTCTTCACGGGAGATGGTTAGAAAAGTTGTCTTCCCAGCCGTAAGAGCATGTGTGGGAGTCAGTGCTCCAGGCTGGTGGGTGTCAGCCAGGTGGGTGAGGCCAGATGCAAGCTCAGATTTACAAGCAATTCCTGTTGCCTTGTGAAGGGTGGTCAGCTGGGAGGGAGGTAGGAGTGTGCTGCTTTGGCTGGAGAATAGATGCAGGATGCTCTGATCTGTACATCTTCGTGCTGGGAGTCAGGATCTCCTGCTAGCTCTGATAGTTCCCCTTTTGAACACAGATGTGTCAATGAAGGAAAAACGTTCAAAGCTGGCAGCTTAAGATGTGGGCCCCCACAATGACATGGTTTGAACATCAAAGGATCTGAGTAATCAGCGGGTTTCATTTGTTTTGGCACCTCTATAATTAAATAAAAGGAAACAAGTACTCAAGAGAATTTCCAAGAATATGTTTAGTTTTCTTTGCCTTTTCTGCCTCAGTTTCCTCCCTAGTAAAAGAGGATTATGCTTGTCTTTTCCATGGGATCACAGTGAGGAGCTACATGGAAGGGACAAGCCACATTTTTGTCTTGGATTTATGGACTAGAAGGCAAACTTCTAGTTCAGGCAGTGTTGAGTTAAAGCTGCATAAGAGAAGACTGAAAAGAGAAGAAGCCCTATCTTGAGGGATGCAAGTCAGGGTGAGAAAGAATCCTGTAAGGGTGTTGCATGAGGCATGGTGGCAATGGAGAAGGTGTTGCATTACTGCAGCACCCTTAAAAAACATGATTTCTTTTGCAGCTGGGATAGGTGAAAAGCAACACAGACACTTCACAAAGATGAAAGGTAGCTTGGTTTGCTGAGGTAAGCTCAGTCTCCTTGGGGCAGCATAGCTGAAGCTGAAGTCTTTGCAAGACTTTTTAGAAAGGTGTAGTTGGGAATGGAGAGGCTAATCCTGAGACAAGGATGACCAGTATCTTAGACAGCTGGCAATATAATCAAGGCCAGGCTGGATAAGTCTTTGAGCAACCTGATATACTGAAAAGTATCCTTGCCCATGGCAGGGGGTTGGACTGGATGATCTTTGAAGGTCCCTTCCAACCCAAACCATTCTATGATCTTATGATTCTGTGATCTGTGGCCCATTTTAAAATTTGCCTGATGCTGCGCTGAGGAATCCACTAATGCAGAGAAGCTCTTTGAAACACATGGTGATTTTCTCTTGGATGAGTGGAAAACAGTGATCTCCAGACGTCAAAACAATGAAGTTTTGAGACAGATGTAAAGCTGAGTCAAAAAATAGATGATTGTTCCGTATCTCTTAAAAAGCCACACCAAACTCTCAGGTCTGGACATACTAGGGTTTTGGAAGTGTTTAACAATTTCTAAGACTAACCTATGCTTTAATAAGAGACCTTTCCAACCATTGAAGAAGCAGCACTTTGGCTGTCTGTCAGCTTGAGAAGCCCTGTGTTTTGTCTGCCTCTGACTGGAGGGAGAAAATGAAGGCATAGCAAGACAGTAGCTGTTCTGCATCCACTGGGGCAGTTGAGCTCCAGCCAGACCGACAAAAGGCTGCAGAGGTTTCTCAATTGATCATGTCTGGCTTTTCTTGCTGAGAAATGGAGAAGAATGATATTTCTCTCTGACATTTGCCTCTCCAGAAAGTCATTTGTAAACACGTCAGTTGGCAAAATGCCACAAGTAATCACTCAGGTCCCAGAATAATACACAAGATTAGGGATTAGTGAGAAATCCTCTTGCAGATAAATGTCTGACCAGCAACACAATTAACCAAAGTCCCTTCTTCAGTTCAAGGGCTGAGCTGTTTGGTGGTGGGTTAGGTTAAAATCTTCCTCTGCCTGCTTGTAGCTCTTGGTACATTTATGGGATGGTATTTCATGGGAAGGTGAAAGGTGATGCCCACAAAAATGCATCCACCAGTAATGCAACAGAAGTCTTAACTGACAGAGATGTCCCCTGAGCAGAACTGTCTTACAGCTGTGCAAGAATGAAGACCATCAAAGCAAAAATAATAACTGCTTCTGGTCCACTTTATCTCAATAGCAAATCAAGAGGCTGTTGCCCTCTTCCTTTCCTTCTTGGAAAGAAATTGCCTTCTGCCTTATGTTCCTATATCATAAAATTCTTTGGTAACTCAATGTCTAGCGTGTGAGACAGAAATCTCTCACAGGCTTTGGTTTGGGAGACACAGTGGGACAAGGTCATCTTCTTGGCTGCAGCCAGAGGATACAGTATCTCTGGATAGGGACCATATTAGGTAGCACATCAGCATCACTGTTCTTCATGTAGCGTAGGTCTGTGGTGGCCAATGCAGGTGCTGGATAACTCTGGACTCAGCTTTTCTGTGATTTCAACCTCAATCAGACAGCAGAATGTTGAGTGCTTGAGTACCTTTGGGGGAAGGGAGGACAGGGTCCTGTCTGAATGTCTGTTGTAACTTTCACCGCCCAAAGAAAGCTCTGGGTTATGGTAGGGAGAAGGCCAAGTCTCACTTAAATCACAAGAGAGAGAATTTGGCAGACTCTTGCCTTAGTGCTCTCCCAGATGTCTGTCATCATCACAGAGACACCGTCCTGGTTTGGCAGCTCCTGCTCAGGGAAATTCTCATGGGCCTGGGAAAAGTGGGGCTGGAGGATGTGAAGTAGTACAGAATAAAGCTCTAAAAGGCTTGGGGAGGAGTAGTATGGGTCAGAAAAATCACGGAAACATCCTTTATATTTATCTGAACCTTCCTGCTCTGAGCAATGCATATGAGGCTCCTGGAGTCCACCAGCTGCATGGCTCACCTGGGCTGTTTTTTTGTAAGCTTTTGGGTAAATAGGAAAAGGCAAGAGAACAGCCTTGGCTTATCCAAACCTGGACACTGTCCCCAGCCTGGCACACTACTTACCCTGGGAGATAGAGCTTGGGATGGGACAAAGGTGACCACATTCCTCTGGTTGAGACTTGTGTTCAGTCTTGGCAAAAAGGAGGCAGGAGCTGCTCCCAGGATGGCTGTAATCACGTCCCACTCTGGGACCTTATAGATTGCATAGAAACATGCTGACCATGGTCAGCAGATGGCAGAGTGGATTGGGAGCTGGATTTGAAACCTGGGATTGCCACTGGTAAGAAACAGAGATGTCATGTTCCCAATACATCAGAAAAGGTTATAGTCATGGAGGAAGAGAGATGGGAGTGAATACCATATCTACAGCCTGACTGTACTCTGGGAGGTGTAGAGGTGCTTGGTGAGGACTGCTTTTGTTGAAGAACTGACTCATTTTGGGTGTGGGAAGGGACTAGTAATGTCATGTTCAAAGACTGCACTTCAAAAATGTGGAGAACACTAATACAAGAAACTTAATTTTACCATTTAACTATCAATGTGCACAGATAAACACTTTTCAGAACCATAATGCTGAAAATCCTACCATTAGGAGAGAGGTAGAGTTTTGCTTTCTTTCTTTTTTAATACTGGAGATCCACCTGGATTGCAAATAAGGACCCCCAGCTGACCACACTTCCATACATAGAGATGACATGATCACATCCTACAACGCCCGTCTCAGAACAGGTCACAAGAATTTGGCCATGTTGAGGAAAACATTTAGTCATGTGCTCTGGTGTTTCTTTGGTCCAGGACATGCTCAAAGTGTAGGTTTATTCCTGTCTCAAATTAGCATGTTATGTACTACCCATTGGTAGACATGAGTGGGGAGTGTAGTTAATGCCAGAATGTATTTGACCTTTTCTTTTTATTTCCTTTGCAATTTTATTCCCCTCTTTCATGAAACTCCATTCCGCTTTGCTCTTTGCTATCAGATCCACACAAGTCAAGTGAACAACAATCACCAAGATGACAGCTGCTGAAACCATCCATCTTGCTAGTCTTTATCAGATGGACACACACCATCCAGCATAAAGCCATCCCAGCACATCGGGAGAGATAGTAATGTAAAGAGGGGAAAGTATGAAATCACCCCCTCATCCTTCAGGGTTTCAAAATAAACAGTGAGAAGGAAGATGGGGTTTTGTTGTGCGTTTGTTGTGTGGGTTTTTTAATATGATTTTTTTCCCCATGCAACAATTCAATAGTCAAAAAAAAGATTTTACTTTTTTTTAAAAACCCAATCAACAACAACTATACTCACCAGTTTCAAGGTGGGTTAACAACGTGCAAAACTCATGCCAGAACATGTGTTATTAGCAATAAAAAAGTCCTTTATTTGTCTCTCTGGGGAATTTCTTTCACACTCACTTTAAAAAAAAACTATCTTTATTTGTTTCCCTTCTCTCTCTCTCCCCTCTCCTCTCTCGCTCACACAACCAGATCACTTAAATAAAACAAAGTTTTATATTCATTCCAGGCAGGGATTCCTGCCAAAATCTGTGCCTTCTTTTTCTCCCCCCACTCGTTTTCTTATATACAGACCAGTGATGAAAACACGAAAAAATTTGAAGCCTATGAGGTGACAGATGAACAAGATGTAGAGGCAAATTCTCCAAATGGTGCTGTGAAGGTGAAGGACTGGCTTTTACTGGCAAAAGGGAACATATTTTTGCAAAGGTTAGAGGAATTTTTCTGTTTCTGTTGGATTTTTCCAAGGCTGGAAATTTTAGTTTCAAGAGAAGACTAAGATCCTGCATTTTAGATGTTCGAGACAATTCTTTCCCTTGACTTGTTGCTGTGTTTGTTTGGGGTTTTTATCAACAGTGAGGATCTCAGGCTCAGTTCATTTTATGTGCAGAAATCTCATCTGCATGCATGCGGTTGCCAGATATGCAGTGGAGATTGGCACCGCTGACAGCAAGGCAAAGAGAGTGTTGGCTGTGAATAGTACCCAGAGATTTGCTTCCAAGACTGACCTTGCAGTCCTAGTTGTGTTAAACTGTCCCACATAGGTAGTTTTTTCCTGCCGTTTATCCACCCCCATGAACTTCTATATGGTCCACCACTGACCAACGTGCCTGTCACATTAATCTCTGTTAGGCTGTGCAATTAAAAGCTCAATTTTATAAGCTCAAAGGAGAAGATGAACCATCACAGATGAGGAAAAAACACTTTGGGGTTGTACAAATCTTATATAATGTTTAAGGGAAAGACCAAAGGTGGAGAAAGGGAGGAGAGCCTTGAGAGCCAAGTATTGGGAGTGTCCACAGTGCTGGGCTAGATACTGGAGACACCAAAGCTTTTGCAAGCTGACTGCTGCATAGAATCAGGAGTCTAAGGCAGCTACAAAGCAAAGCCTTGGGTCTGGTGGTCAGCTGGTGGTAAGGCCATGGAATTGGGCCAGCTACCATTCATGCTTCTGTGCATGACGCAACTGTGAGACTGGAGCAGCTACTGAGTGCCTAAGGCCAGTATATATGTATATATATGTCTTTATTTTACACCAATGAGCTTTCATTCTGTTTAGTCAGAGAAGATGAGGCCATGGGAATGAGGTTCAACAAGGACAAGTGCCAGGTCCTGCACTTGGGTCACAACAACCCGCTGCAATGCACCAGGCTTGGGGAAGAGTGGCTGGAATCTGCCAGGTAGAAAAGGACCTGAGTGTGTTGTTCAACAGCTGGCTGAAGATGAGGCAGCATGTGCCCAGGGGGCCAAGAAGGCCACCAGCATCCTGGCTTGGATCAGCACTAGTGTGGCCAGCAGGACTAGGGCAGGGATTGACTTCCTATACTTGGCACTGGTGAGGCTGCCTCTCAAATTCTGGGTTTAGTTTTAGGCCACTCACTCCAGGAAGGACATTGAGGGGCTGGAGCATGTCCAGAGAAGGTCAATGAAGCTGGGGAAGGCTCCAGAGCACAAGTCTTGTGAGGAGCAACTGAGGGACCTGCGGTTATATTTAGCCTAGAGTAAAGGAAGCTCGGGGAGACCTTCTTGTTCGCCACAACTCCCTGAAGGGAGGTTGCAGCCAGGTGGGTGTCAGTCTCTTCTCCGAAGGAACAAGTGACAGGACAAGAGAAAATGACCTCAAGTTGCTTCAGGCGAGGTTTAGGTTGGACATGAGGAAAAATTTCTTCCCTGAAAGGGTTGTCAAAGCCTGGAAGAGGCTGCCCAGGACAGTTGTGGAATCCCAGTCCCTGGATACATTTAAAAGCTGTGGAGATGTGGTGCTGAGGGACATGAATTAGTGGTGAATGTGGCATTGTTGCATTAATAGTTGAACGTGACGATCTTAAAGGTTCTTTCCAAGCTAAACAATTCTAGGCTTCTGATTTCTGTTTGTGTGAGTGCTGTCTTCTCCATCTGTGTTGATCTGTGTGGCCAGCCATATTTACTTGTATATATGTATATATGTACATATCTACTGTATATATACTCATACATTGGACGTTGGGATGATGGGGACATGGAGTTGTAGCAGTCTCACCCCTATCAGGCTACTATCTTACCCTAAGCTGATATTGCAATTTTCATGGCTGAATCAAAACTTAAAACAGGTGTCCTTCAAGGGCCAATTACCATGTTGTATGAGACCTTATCTGCTCAATATTCTTGCTCTTGTGTAAATGAAAGTTAGGGACCAGTGAATGGAAAGGCAGCTGTACCTATACATCCCACTCCAAATCTATTATTGTACTTTAATGTGGCTGTGGAACTGGCACTGGATGTCACTGGAAGACTCTGAATTCAACAGGCTTCAGAGCAGGCCAAGTTTGCAAAACTCCGTCATGGATGGGTCCTAACTTCTGCCCAATGCAACAGTATAACTATTAAATGATAGAGATGTCTTCTGCCAGACCGTGTCATAGCACATAGGTTTTAAATATCCACAGCAGAAAGTTAGTTCATGTGACAGCAAACTCTACTTGACATAACTGGACAGGATATTCATGCTGAAGCCTAAATTATTGTTTCCCAAGTACTTGGACTGAAGGAACTAACAAAGTGCCAAAAATGATGGTTTATGGCCTATTACTAGTCTCCTTTGAGACTGTAGTCATAAAAGAAAATGGCACTCAGATGACAGGAAGTATAAGAGGACACTGGATGTTGAGTGACTTAAATCAATTGAAACTCAAGAGACAGCAAGAGAGGGTGCAGAATGCTAGCATGGAGAAGTAGAAGCAGTTGTGCATGGTGCCACTTGGGTAATAGCCAAAGTCTGGTCTAAAGCTGTAGATAAGAGCAAAAGGAAAGATCTGAAGGCAGACCATCTCAGACAAAGAAGAATCACAACACTTCTGGATTTGCAAGGCATGGGAGGAATGAAATGTTGGAAGAGGCAATGCTAAATGTTCTTGACCTCTGCTCAGCTGACTTGGAAGGAATGTAAAACTCCCAGAGGAGTTGTGATTGTAATCTTTGAGTACATGGAGAATTTTATTGCAGAAAACTAGAAATAGTTGGAAGAGTTTGCAATTTAAATTCATCGTTGTTAAGCCTCAGTAGGATTAAAGGGCAGCACAGGCCAATATGGGGCCTGAAAGGAAGGTGAAGATTAGCATAGGAAGAATAATTTGGAAGTCTGAAAAGAAGCAGAAGCAAGTTCAAAGGATAATTCTATAAACAAATAAAGAGATACACCAGGGAAAGGGCAGAAACACGCGAAGAAGGAAATAATACTGTGCTACACAGACCACTAAGGGAAACACATTGTTTAAGAATATTTTAAGATGAGTGAAGGCAGATGGATAGATCCTCTCAATGTGGGGGGATCTCGAGCTGGCTTCAGGGGTCTCCTTACAAAGATCTGAGCTTGCAAAGGGAAGACTGAAGAATGATACTCCTTGAGAGTTGTGTACTGGGAATACTGCAGAAGGCATATTTTTCAGGATCATGAGTTTGGAAAGCCCTATATCTCCCCCTTGTTTTTTATACAGGCTGTTAGATGTCAGCAGGTGATTCTTGTCGATGCCAAAACCTCCGGGTAGCTCTCAGCACATGAGGTTCAGGCCCTAATGTCTGGAGAAGTTAATTTGGAAGCCATGGACTTCCAATGCTTCTCTTCACAAACACCTTCCTGGTCAAGAAGTCATCCCTTTATTCAGTCTCCTCTTTATACTCACACTCATCCTCAAACAAGACCTCATCTCAGAGATGCCTTGTTAGTGAAGAAAGGTCTGACTAGGCACTTCTGGGGTTTGCAGTTCCAGTCATAGTGGGTTCAGAGCTGGTTTTCGAAGTCCGAAATTCTCCTGAGGTTTCAATAAAAGTAGTGTGAGCCCTTGAGGTACCTTCTTTCAAATCTGTCATTTGTCAAGCAAGCTTGGACATTATTTAGATAACCACATTTGAAGTAACTGGCATGTGACTCAGAATGGAAAAGAAAGATGCAGCTTTGCTCCTTTCTAAGAAACTGGAAGGGTGTTGGTGAGCAAGTAATCTCCCCAAAGGATGTGGAAAGTACTTGTTTGAGCTTTGCAGTTTTTTCCTTCTCAAGCACCAACTTTGCTTACAGCTGTCTATCACCAGTTACTGCTAGAGAGATGAGCAGATCAACCACAGAATCACAGAATCACAGAATCACAGAATGGTGGGGGTTGAAACAGACCTCTGAAGATCATCTGGTACAACATCCCTGCTCCAGGAAGGTCACCCACACCAGGTTGCACAGGATCATGCCACAACGGGTTTGGAATCTCTTTGGAAAAGGAGACTCCACAATGTCTCAGAGCAGCCTGGGCCAGGGTCTGGCACCCTCACAGGAAAGATGTTTTTTGTTCTATTCAGATGGAACCTTCAGAGTTCCAGTTTGTACCTGTTGCCCCTTGTGCTGTTGCTGGGCTCCACTGACAAGAGTCTAGCCCCATCTTCTTGCCCCCCTCCTTTTCTATACTGCTCAGCATTAAGAAGTTCCCCTCTCATTCTTCTCTTCTCCAGGCTAAACAGCCCCAGGGCTCTCAGCATCTCCTCATGAGAGATGTTCCAGTACCCTCTGGACTCTCTCCAGTAGTTTCTTGTCTCTCTTGAATTGTGGAACCCAGAAATGATCCCAATACTCCATAGGTGGCCTTAGTAAGGTAGAGTAGCAGGGGAGAAGAACATCGCCTGACCTGCTGTGAACAATCCTCTTAATGCACGCCAGGGTACCATTGGCCTTCTTGGCCACAAGGGCACATTGCTGTCTCATGGTGAACCTGTTATCTACACAGAGTCCCAGGTTCTTCTCTTAAAAGTTGCTTTCCAGAAGATCAGCCCCTCACCTGTACTAATGCATGGAGTTATTCCTCCTATCAATGGTTTAAATGTCTTACTAGAAAGCATTTTCTTCATGACCTGTGTTTTTTAGGTTTGTTGGATATTTCTCTAAGCCTCAGAAGTGGGGTTTATCCCAGCAGACTTCAGACACATAGTAGGCAATTGTTTCATCCTGCACAACTCACAACTTAGGATAGACACCCACAACAGACAAGAATCATCCCATTTGGAGATGAACCCATTGTCCCAAAAGGACCTGGACAACTCTTGTTGTGTAGATGCCTGACTTCTAGAGATGGTTGAAGTTAGCAGATCATTTAGGCTTGTGATGTTGAAAAGGCAAGGGAAAAAGGGAATGTAATACAAGTCTGCTTAGCCATCAAGAGAGAAAGGGAAGTGTGACTTGATGACCATGTAAGGTATCTTGTAGAGGAGAATACAAGTTGCCAGGGGCTCTGATGCAATGGAGAAAGCGCAAAGCTAATGTGAGCAGATGTCTCATACACAAGGCACGATAAAATTGAATTATAAAGCCTGAGTGTATGGAAGCAAGTGCAGTTAGTGCTGGGAAAAGACACCAAAGGAAGTGGAAGATCTCTCTTGTGTCTTTGAAAAGAGACAAGTTTCTTTACCCAGGACAAGCTGCAGTCAAACACAAATTACTGGCCTTAATATACAGGTAACTGAGTAACATTAAATAGCGTGCAATACACAGGTCAGATGAGCTAATAGTCCCTCCTGGAGTTACACTATGATCTAAACGTGTTTATTAATCTAAAATTGCTCTGTCTGCAGGCTTTTTGGAGTGTTTCTGGTTTTGGATATTAGTCCAAAGAGCATGGATTTGATTACTATTGCTGAAAGGATCCAGAACCAGAGATAGAAGCATCCTTTTTCTTTTCTTTTTTCTCTCTTTTTTTTTTTTTTTTTTTTTTTTTTAAAGTCTGCAGCACACAACAGAAAAACCCTCTTTTTTTGCTCTAAAATACAGCACATTCCACACCCTCAAAATATTCCTTTTTCAAAGCACAAGTACTCAGTCTGGAAAATTGTTTTATCTGGTTTTAGAACTATTTTATGTATAAATTTAGGGCTGCTCTGTACTATTTCTGAAGCCTGGGGTAAGGAACTGGAGACATGTCCTGAAATTCCATCTTGCATTTAAAGAGAATACAGACCTTCATTTCTGGGCAAAGGAGCCTTAAATGGGAAGCAAAGAGTGATTTAAAGTATTTTCTGTCAACAAAAGTGTCTTCTGAAGGTGTCATCGATGCACCTAGTTGGGAGAATCACTCATCACTCAGAAACTGATGTCCAAGCAGAGGCACAAAATCACAGTCTGCAGTCATTTGATGCTCTGTAGAAACCAGACAACAAAAGTAAGATGTGTCTCATCCTAGAAACACCTCCTGAATCTTGTGTTGATTTCATTACTTCCTGGGGTTTTTTCAATGGCTGTCCTGGGTAGTACTGGTAGGTGATGACACCAGTGTCTTGAAATTCAGGAGAAATGAGAAGTGGAAGGAAAATGCATGCTATCCTTGGATACAAAACACTGTCTTCTGTGTCAGTTCTAAGAAAGCTCTAAGATGTTGGTCCTTAATGTACAAGAATGTTATATCAGTTATTTCTGGATGTTAAGAAAATCTATTAGCTGTAAAGATGGCATGGACTAGAAGTGGAGAAGGAAAAGGCATCTTTGTAAATGTTTAGTCGTGTGAAGATCCCCAGGGCTCTGGGATTCAGCAAGCTGCTTCCCAACACTTCAGAGCCACAGATGATGTAACAGTGCTTGGCTGCATGTGATGTTTTGCTCTACAAAAACAGACCCAAATGGTTTCAAAGTGAATTTTGACTGATCTGACTGGGGGAGGGGACAGGCAATGATGGACCTGCTTCTAAGCTGGGTTGTTCAACGACTTCTGGAAACAAGGTCCCCAGAGATTCTTCTGGTGTTGATATCCAGAGTCACCTTGAGGTTTAGGAAATCTGAGACTTGCAGGGTAAAGATCCATTCCCTACGTGTTGGCATTTTGTTGCTTTAGTGAACACTTGGAGGACACCAGCTGTGGATAGATTAAGGAACACTTAGCAACTCCCATCATGTCCTCCACCATCCAGCCAGCTGACCCCATCCTTTGAAATAAAGGGAACTGTTTTCAATCCATCAGGCCAGCAACAGGAAAATAATACAAAAAAAGAAAATAGCTCCATCCATTATTTGGCAGAATCAGGAGTTTAAGCCACTTCCAAAGCTTCTTGGATACCACCTTTTACACCCAGTGTTCCACCAAGAGTTTTCTGTTCAGGGAGGCTTCATTCTTTACCATTTCAAATGGATCATTTCTGATCTCAGCTGAAAGAGCTTTGTAGTTATATTTTGTGTTAAAGCTTCACAAAATACCTAGGGCATGTGAAGCACCCGCTGATGGTCATTAAAACAACTGTGCACCCTTTATCCAAGAGAAGGCAGGAGGAACAACACCTGAATTACTGAACAGGCAGTGTTCAGTAATTTGAAAAAGCCCACCTTAAAGTAATTTGCCTGTCTTGCAGCTATAAATACAACTCCCCTTCTCTTGAGGCCCTGAAAGGCAGTCCTCTTCTCACCTTGAAAAGGGTTTTAAGTGTTGAGCAGTTTTGGCTGGAGCCTGGGGTCAGTTAGCTTGGTCAGTAGATAGCTGGCTCCCAACCAGAAAACACAAAGTGGATGTAAATGGTAATTTCTGTAGCCAAGGCAATTTTCAGACGTGGAGAGGAAAAAGGAGTGACTAGCAGAGTGAGGTATAGCATCAGCTGAGATGGAGAATAAAGTCAGGTAAGTTAGACTTAAACTTAAAACTGGCCTTCCCTTAGGTAGTGACTCCTTATGATCTTTTTGAGCCACTCCCATCACATCAGAAGCTTTTTAAGGGATTTCATAGCACACGGCAATTTCTGTTTCTCTTTCACTATAAAAAGCCAACCATTATTCTAATGAACCCTCTTAACTAATTAGCATTCATCTCTGCTAGGTGAAAGTCAATCAAGGGATGGGGATCAGGCCCACCACTTTGCAGTGGTCCCAGTGGTTTTGGGTTTGTGCGGTTTGCTTTCCCTCCCCAAGATCTTGCATTTTGACATATTGCTTCAATACAGCACATTTTATGACACCTTTGCTGGAGGGCCAAAGGCCACATTCCTTCTATCTATGCTGCATGCAATTTTCATTCTCTTGTCTTCAATGCATTATAGAAATTTTTCTTTCTCTCTTTTTCAAACACCCTCCCACCCCCCCCCCTCCACCC